>JBBMKE010000010.1:20070123-20080780 GCA_037834125.1 Lippia alba | reverse complement strand
TTGAATGCAAAGTTTTCAACAAAAATTTGGAAAAAGCAATGTTTGAAGTTTGAACAAAAAGAAAGGAATATATATATATATATTTGCAACTTCTTTAGAGATAGGTACCAAAGCTATATACTTTCTCCGCCCATAACGGTAAACATCGTTTCTATACAGTAGGTGACTCTACAAAAAGCAAGCACAAGTACACTTTCTCAAGCTATTTCTTTTTTTTTTTTTTTTGGAAATTGTCTACTATATATTAAACGAGAGGTGGATAATAACCACTTTGTCTCTATGATTCTTAGCATCTTTTTTTTCTCTTTTCTTTTTTTATTTTTATTAGAAAAAGTTTTGCACCCTAAGTGGTCTCGACCCATAGAAATTGACTATAGAACCCAAAAAAAAAATTATATCTCTTTTCTCTTATATCCACTTTGTATAATTCTTATTTTTTTCTCCTTACATTTATATTTTTTTATTTATCATAACTTAATAATTATATTAAAATTAATTATAAAATAAATATAATATATAAATTAATTAATTAATTTTAGGGGCAATTATATTTAGATCCCCTGATGTTTGTCCTAATTACAAATCAATCCCTCTTGTTTGAAAATTACACATTAACCCCTAAAAACATTGTTTCAATTGAGGTTTCTTGACGCCGTTAGGCGTTAGGGTTCCGTTAATTTTGACATTTGAATTTTCGAAAAATATTACAAAAAAATCCCTGAACTATAAATTTTCTTACAAAATGACCACCCCCTAACTAAATCACATCAACAATGTAGCCCTGTCAAAATTAACGGAATCCTAACGGTATCCAGGGATCTCAATTGAAACAGTGTGTCAGTGTTTTTAGGAGTTAATATGTAATTTCCGAAACAAGAGTGACTGATTTTGATCTGGGTCGAAATTGGTTTATCTGACGTGGGGGTCTAGTTGGAAATCTCGGCTCGATCAGTCAAGAATTTTTATGTTGTGGGTTCTTTCTCAACCTGAAAACACTAAGCACACGTGAGCTAAAGGCCAAGTTGGGGGACTTGGGATTTTGCCCAAGTTTGACACTCCGACGCTCAAGTCAGTATTGGGGCCGATTTAGTGAGAGATTTAATGCGAGAAAGCTATTAAAATGCTCTTGAATGCTTACCAACCACTGTAGAAATGGGGGTATTTATAGCGTTGAGGGAAAACGCAGTGGTGCATGTTTGCAGCCTTGATTTAATGCTGCCGAGCGCCTTTCCTGATAAGGAAAGGGTCGATCCCATCAACGGGTTGTAGGGCGCGCCATTTTACCTCTTTTGGCAAGGCCTAGTGCGCAGAGCATTAAATGCGTCTGAGTAGCTTGCGGCGAGGAATGAGAGCGTGACAGGTGTCCTGATTGCGCTGCGTATTCGGTATAGGAAAGCATCCGAAACGCGGCATCGGGGTTCGAGGTCGGAGGCTCTATGGGAGTGATAAACTCGTTAGGCGAAACTAAGTGTTGCGGGGTTTGAGCTTCGGGATCATTCGGGAAGCCAACCCGAGATGACCCGACCCCAAATATGATTATTGATCCGCTTTCGAGGTTGGGGTCGATACATTCAGTTGAGGTCGATTCGACCGTGGAGCCAAATACTTAACCAAAAGGGCTAAGGGTTTTGGCGTCCTCGTTTGGTCCGCGATTCGCTACCCGAGTGGGATCGATTAAGGAAGATTCGACCCCATCACCCCACATGACCTGGGTGTACGTGATTGGGGTGGAGATACCTTATTCGGAATTGGCAAAGTGGGGTCCGGGGTGGTCCACGTAGGTCCGCGTTGGGCAGCCACATGGCCCATTAATATTATGCCATATCAAATTTGTAATTAGCGCAAACTTCAAGGAACCTAAATGTAATTCGTCCTGAATTTTAATATACTTTATATAATATTATTATTTTTATTTGCACATGCAACGAGTGTGCGGCATTTACTAGTCTACATTACTGTTTCGAGTATGGGTTTGTTAAAATCATCTTTGGATCACAAATAAAACTTACAACTTTGAAGATTATAATTGATAACTGAAATTTCCTAGAGCATCTCTAATTAGGGTTTATCATGTGCGTTGTATATAAGAGGTAATTTTAGATCAAACCTAATTCGGTCAAATCAGTATAATTAGGGGAATATATCTTATATTTATCGTATAACTGATGAAAATTTTAAAAAAAGAAACAAATAAAATGGTAAATGTATACACTTGCGATTACAGTCACTTGGGGTTGGACCATGTCATGTTTTGGCTAAAACTTTCTATATATATAAGAACTTAGCATGGTATTTGAACCCCAATATATAGGTAATAATTTCGATCAATTTAGCATAAAACTGTAAAGTAAAGCAGTCCATATTGGTGTAGTAAATTTAAAAGATTGTTTGGCGTTATCTACTGTAAAGAGCTGCCCGTTTTATGCCTTTTGAACTTCAAACACGCATCTTTGCTCTCCTTGCGGCCATGTGGATAAAAGCAACATAATTCCTGCAAGGTTTGTGGCTTGTAATTAATCCTTTTTGTGTGTGAGAGAGAAAGGGAGTTTTTACTAGTTAAGTTATTTAGTCTATAAATATAAATTTGTTTTCTTATGAATATGTGGATGGATTGGTGGGTGGCCGGCGATATACTTTAGACAAATTACAGTTTTTTTTCATCTTCTTTGAATAAAATAGATAAATTAAAGTGAAGAGGGAAAAAGTTGCCCTAATTTTGACATGACAGCCTTCTTAATGCAAAGGAAGGTGATGGAATTACGTACCAAACACGCCTTTTCCCGAAAGGTGTCACTAATTAATATTTTTTTTTGGCTCCCATCATTGGATAATTACAGAAAAATTTTTAGTTGGACACCTCATTTTTACTTAACTCCCCAATGGGACATTACAATTTTACTTTACTCCCCAAGTATAATTTTCACATAATATAGTATAATTGTCGTATTATTGTATCAATAGAGTGTATCAACAAGTGTTATGAATATATTGTAACTTTTTAAATATGTAGTATAATTTTTACATAATGTAGTATAAATATGGCATAATATAGTATTTATATCCTATAATGTAGTATAATTTTTTGGGGAATAAAATAAAAATGTGAACAGTAGAGGAGATTTTTTTGAAATTACCCCTCCCATCATTCTCAAATGTTTTCTCTAACTTAAAATCCTAAAGACGAAGTTGTCATTCAAATGCTACTTCGGTTATTTTGCTCAATATTCTACTCGAGGGAATGTCCTCACTTCTCCCTATGTCCCATTTGCGTTTACTACTTTTCTCCTTTTCTTTTTCAATTTCACTTGCCTGCCCATCAAGATTCAGCTGGTTTTAGTGAGATAAGTAGTTGATCTATTAATGAGATTTAGAATTTAGATTGGGACATGTTGAAATAACTCCCCATCAATTTGAAATATTACGTTATATCTCATAAAATTATGCAACATAATATAAATACGGCATTATAACGTTTTAGTACTACATATTTTGTGAAAATTATACAACATATTTTGAGAGGTATTTTAAGTACGACATTATATGAAAATCATACGACATTTTGTCAAAATAGGGAGTTAAGTAAAAATATGATGTTCAACTAAGGATTTATCCCACATTACCCGATTTAGATTACGATTTTGTATATCAACCAACTAATTGCTCTCATATTAAATCTCTCAGGTACTGTGTTTCAACTTTGAACCTTAAAAAAGACCAATTAAAAGAACCTGCGTGGGCCGACTTACGTGGGTCAGTCATTAGACGCGTTTTTTCACGTCACAAAAGCCCAATAATGCAGAAATGGGCCATGATTGAATTGCCTGATTTTTATGAGTTCAAGGATCCAAAACATGCTAATGCTCTTTTAGTACAGTTGGCCAGTAGTCATAAATTCGTGGTCCATGCGGCCCAGTTTCGGTCACCGCACTTTATTAATTACTCGTAATAATTGCCCGATTTAATACTTTTTAAGGTTTTCATCAGACCGGTAGGAGAAGAATGGAAATACTTGGCTGTTGCAATCTTAAATCTTTTAACAAGAAAGGGCAATCAATAATTGAGAAAAAAGAAATAGAAGAATACAAAGTATGCCATGAAGAAGTGAGCAATGAACATAGATAATTGGTAATGATAACAAACAAATTTGGCCAACTAAACCATTGGAATAGAAAAACATAATGTCCAACCTCTATGTTTGTATATGTTATCCGTATTGGTGATGATTCCGAAACCCATGTTGGAAACTAAACAAGCGGACAAGCTTAACACCGACCACGTGTTTCAGAAATTAAGGAAAGATTAGAATAATGCAGTAAACTAATTTGTTACAATATGCATTTTGGTTGAACTTCTATCAAAACTAAAATTTATCCAGATTAAGAAATAAATCTTCTTTTTTTGGTCTTAAATTAACCAAGCAGTATTTTAAACGGATCGATTCAAATACAAAATCCGTTCAAAATCTACAATAATTTTTCTAATTCCAATAAATGAAATTTCTCGATTATGTTTATGGTCGAAGTTCTCATTCAAAATCGCGTGAGGTTTTGCAAAAACGAAATTCTAATAATAACAATTATTAATTGTGTGATAAGTTTCTAGTACTGTTGTCGATACACTGAATGATAAATTTTAAATTGAATTGGCTAAGTAAACTATTCAAAATCTTGATACAATAAAATAGTGGGATGAGTTGTGTGGGTTGTAAAATTGTTATCACCGCATATCTATAACCCTTCTTATGGTTGAGAGTTAGTAAAAGTGTCTTCAAATTATATATTTTGAGTGGCCTTTTTCCTTATCAATGTCTTGTCCAACAAGATTACAATCAAATTAAATTAGTTAGGCGCTATGAATCATTTTTAAAATAGTAGAATTCCGGATTAGTTGCCACACAGAAAGGTCAAAATTCACATTTTAACCATAATTGCAATTACATTTCACTACCTTATACATGTTATCACTTTTTCTCCATTCTTTATCATTCTTCATTATTTCTAGCTTTCCGAATCCATGGTAACTTAATTCCGTAAACGGCTCTCATGTCTCTCCCATATTTTTATCCCCTGAATTTCCTTGAAAACGAGCTCAAATTGTTCAACTCAAAATTAAATTCCAAAATTTAGTGGTACAGGAAATTTGGCAACGATGATGAGCAGTACATTTCGTAATTTGTTTCCACTCGTACTCGTTGACACCTCCACATGGCTCTGGACCCCTTCTCGGGCATCAGTTTGTGCCATCAAATCCTACTTTTGTATGGACCAATAAATTCCCTTTTGCCAATTTGGCTCATATTGGGACATCAATAATGATAGCTTTTTGTCGCACCTTTCTATCTAGACTCTAGTAATCTACTTAGAACCCACCTCATTCAAGATCTATATTCTTCAAATAATAATTAAATGACTCTTTTATTAGTTCATAAATTTGTCCCTGGAGTTAGGACATTAGATTATAAATAAGTTCGTACAAAATAAAATCGCTATATTAATTTTAATGGAACAGCGGACGGCCCCGCCTTTGGGGCACTTTTATCTCATTATATGAATTTAACTGGGACAACACTCTACTCAGTACTCACTAGTCAGACTTCATTCGGTGGTTGAAAATAATTATTTCAATTTTTGAAAGGTCAAATGTTGCGCATCTCTTAAAAGTAAAAATAACTGTCCAACCAAAACCTGGACATTTTCTTTATGTTTCTTTTAGTATAGAAATTAATAGACCAAACCGGCCAATTCATTGTTCTATAGTACCACTGCCCACTAAATCTAATATTTATGGATCAATTGTAATATATTTATTCGTATAATTAGTGGTTAAATTCGATGAAATCGAGTTTATACTAAATTTGTACATGATCAGCTTTGTAAAGTTTTTTGGACCCAATTGAATATTAAGAAGAAAATGTTTAGATAATTTATATTGGAACCTTCTAATATTCATATGTAAAGAACTGAAGAAGAAATACATACTAGCTCGTTAGCATTGAAAATTAAGAACAAACCACTCATACATAAAAACATTTTCCTAGCGTTTGGGGCCACTAATAAGTAATAACTCTAGTTTACTGCTGCTATACCACATATTTGGACATCCTGTGACCAGCATTTATTTTTGCAAGAATCGTGTTCACGGACCAAGTTACTAATCCCCAATTAAAGGAGAATTAATATCTCAATTAGCAAAATTAAAGTTTCATTTGCACGGCTTCCTATGAAATCCGAGCCGCTCATTTTCCAAATCATACTCCATGTAGAAATTCTGCTGCTGATGATTGCCCAATATTATTGCGGGTCCCGACCCGACTTCCCCCGAATACGGACCATTCGTTATCACAGTCATACAAATCACTGAATCTTCGGCGAAAGAGAAGTAATCCGCCAATGGCAGAACCATCTCGGCTCCGCCTTTGAAATGGAATGTCAACTGCGGTAGAATCAATGAACTCTCACCGGAAATATTGAAACATGGACTTAATCCCGATTCCTTCTCGATTCCAATGGCTCTGCTGTAATTCTTGCTTACTTGCTTTTCAAACTCTTTTGCAACCAATTGGTAAACCGGGTCCTCCATTAAGGTGAAGGTGGTGCCGGAATCCACTATCGTTCCGCCGTTTCCGTCGGAATCCGGCACCAGAAACTTGTACGGGACTTTGACGTTGACGCCGCCCACCGTGATTTTCCTCAGCGTCACGTAATAGTAATCTTGAAATGAGGATGATGGATTTTTGCGGAATGGGGTGTAGTTGGTGGCGGTGGCGGTGGCGGCGGCGCCGCTGACGAGAACCAGGTCGCTGCTTACTGGCTCGTCGTCGTAGCGGTGAGAGATAAGACAGTAGGAGAATCGTTTAAGACCCATCTGAGATGGTAAAGATTCCGGGCCGCGCCCGAACCCGGCAATGCCGGCGGGTTGCCGGATTGATAACGTGGAGCATCCTACGACGAAATTGTTCACTGATTTATGTGGGAGGATAAGGGATTCAAGTAGTAGCAACCCGGATGTCGACCCGGACCCGTATTGGATAATGTACGGCGGGCAAATCTCGGTGCATTTGGTTGAGTTTTGGCCGCAGTCTTTGCACTGGATTTCGGGGTAAATCCATTTGCATTTCGGGTTTTTGCACCCGATTAATTTGGAAGAAGAGGAGGATTTGGGTATGAAAGTGGGAATCTTTGATGGGTTTACATTATCGAAATTGCAGGACTTGCAGGCGTAGCGGGATGTGCATGGGAACCAGACTAAGCTACTGCCCGTGTCCATGACGAAGGACATTGTCTGCGGCGGCGTTCCGAGGCTGAGGGAGACGGAGTAGCCGCCATAGCCGCGGGGGAAGATCGGGACTTTGGTGGCGGATAGGTTGGTTTTCGGGTGCTTGAGGTGGTGGGCTCTGGCGGCGGATGCGGTGGCGAGGTGGTTGAGCCGCTGCCATAGATTGGTGGGCGGCGGGGCGGCGGCGGTGGGGGAGAGGGAGAGGGTGGTGGTGTGTGCTGAAGAAAAGGTGGAGAGAGAAATGAGAGAAAGTAGGGAGAGGAGTACTGAAAGATGAGACATTGGAGATTTGGAAGTGGGGTGTGGAAGTGAGAGTGCCACTGCTCAGCATTCAGCAATTATCTTTTTGGTTTAAATAGTACTTTTGTGGAAGGTGTAAAGGATTGAGCACTTTGTAAGAATCATGTTCGATTGGGGCAAAGCTAAAGTGTTGGTTAAAAATGTTGCTTATCTTTGCTTGCTTTACCATGAAAAACATCACGAATTTTATAAAGCTTCTCTTCTCTGTTCATTTATATTTATTGAATATGAAAAGTTCTGTTTCAAAAGAAAAAGAATATGGGAAGTTTCCTTTGAGCCCAATTATTTCAAGTAAAGGAAGACGGAGAATGTAACTTTCTCGATGGGAATTCTAACCCAGTGACACAAATCGAATTTCAGAAAATAATATTTACACTAGCGTAATCAGTATAAATTTATGGGTAGTGATTAATTAAATATTAAATACAATTTATTTATTATATTATCGAATTCAGTCGAATCAAATTTAGATTAAAATTTTTTATTTTGAAAAAATGTTAGCAAAAAGTACATAGTGTATAATTTTATTGTGCTCGTTATATAATTAATTATTTTTTATATAAATTTATACCAACTCATGACTATAATTTACCTCTCTCAATCGAGGAAACTTTTACCCATGACTTACTACACAAATATGAATTATGGTGGCATGCACATATTATATTTATTACATAATTAATACATAATTCAACAAACAAATTTATCACAAGATTCTTCTGAGTTAAACCAATTACTAGAGTTAAAATTTTCCACCAATTGGATACTTGACTGATTATTAATTTAAAATGATAAGAAAGTTGATGAGCTATCAGCCAACAGGGATTGGCCAAGTGGTGAGGGTTTTTTCTTGAAGACAAAGACTCAGGTTCGAATCCCTCTAGCCATTTGGGGTGTGTGCGTAAAAAAAAAAAAGTTGATGAGCTACGTATAGAACAAATATATTAGCACTTCAATGAATCCCTCTAGCCACTTGGGTGTGTGCGTAAAAAAAAATAAACTGATGAACTATGTATAGAACAGATATGTTAGCACTTCAATTTCTTCCACACTAAGTTTAACTTAGTCATAAGACCACTTGAATCAACTATGCCCTCTCTCCTTTTCTTTTCACTTCAATTTCTTCCACCACTAAGTTTAATTTAGTCATTAGACCACTTGAATCAACTATGCACTCTCTCCTTTTCTTTTTTCTCATTGCTCTTTTGGTCGATGACGGGATACTTTTTATTCAATAAAACTTTTAATTGATTATATCCTAAGTAAATCTCAATGCAATAAAGATTTTCTATCGAAATGAATTCTTTTTTGGGTGGAATTCTCTATCCAGGCAACTTATGAGCATTTTGTTTCCAAACGGTAGAAACATATTCGATGATTTAGATACAAAACATTTGATTAAATTAAGATTCGATTCATCTTTAATAGGATTTCACTTTTTAGTTTTTTTTAAAAGAAAAAAGGTCAAATTAGCTACTTTAGCTGGAGTTTTGAAAACCTTGGTATAGTAGACTTCATTTTCTTACTTTCAGCCCGTTAAGACAAAACAAAAGGAAAATGTTAAAAGAGTTTCAGCTGATTAACATAGCCGTTGGGGGCCCAAAGTGAACGTTGCAAAAATATTTCAATTGTCAACCCTCAATCAAATGAGTGTGCCCTCTTCTTTGAAATTACACGCACTAATGCACTTTGCTTAAGGATCCAAATTAAGCTTAACTAGATTGTAATTATTTCACACCACCCTTTTTCTTGAAAACATTATTGACACGTAAACTGCACTCGTTTTCTTGCTCCAAAAGGTGGAATCGTCCATCTTAGGCGCCCCTCCTAAGTGGCCCTACACCAGTAGAAGAGGAGGTAAATCACGGTAACTCACGGCCTCACAAGGTAGGAGGACGGTTTCTGGTGGCCACAAAGGGCTACCCACCACATTGGATGGATAAAACCCCCATACTGCGCCTGTCAGAGTTCGATCCTTGGTCCTTGCTCCAAATCTGCTACCTGTGTTACCACTGAGCTAAACCCACGGGGGTAACTGCACTCGTTTTCTGTTTCCACGCCAGCATGAAATAAGGGAAATACCCCCCAAAAAAATTTAAATAAGAAAGAACAAACTCAATTATTTTAGGCAAATCAGATGCAATAAAAGCCAATTACTACTTAAAATAGTTTAAAATTTATAACGTATTTAAATAATGTATCCTTAACAGTTAACACTTATATTCGCATTGGAAAATTCTAGTCCAGACCCAGTTTGGTCAAACTCAACCAATTAAAAAGATAAGTGTATTACACTTGCCATTTGATTGGTCACTAATCCTAAATTTTTCACCAACCACACGGCAAGTGCAAAACACTCGTCCCGTCATTACACCAGTTTTACGGAATCATGCTTGGGGTTAGAATTACCTATTTGGATTCTGATTGTCAATAAAATTATATCATTGTACATGGGTGACATTAGATTTGTTTTGACAGAATATGAACCATCAAAGTTCGAACTATTTTGAAATTCACAAGAACCAACATAGGCCAATAAAAAGTTCTGTAAAATATATTTGCTTGATGGGCTCTTTATTTGGGCTTCATTATTTGGCTTTAAATATTGGATGAGGGAAGAAATAGAGTCACCACGCTACGGTGATCACGATGGAGGAGGCCCATTTGATGAATGTCGAAAATATCCCTCAAATTTCATAAAATTACGTCCATGTCCCGGGGTATATTTGCAATTGACAAGATCCCCTTTGCATTGCAGCAAGCAAAACCCACTTCTTTCTTCATCTATCTCAACGGAGTGTACATGCGACGGCGGGGAACCATCACCGGCAAAATCAGGTGCTATTTTCTCTCAATTTTTCTGTTTGTCGTCTTGCTAAAATCAACCTCAAAATTCATCTATGTGAAAGTACAATGGTGCTTTACTGTGATTGTTCGGTTTCCTAATTGTAATTGAAGTTTTTTTCCCCCCTTTCTTCTTCTGTATTGATTAGGTTTGGCAATAGAAAGGTTGGTTTCGGGATTTAATCTTGGTTCCGGTGCAGCGCTTCATGAAATTGGAACCAAATGGCAAGCTTTGCGG
>JBBMKE010000010.1:19948388-19961954 GCA_037834125.1 Lippia alba | reverse complement strand
GATCTATAAAGTTTCTAAATTAATTAATTAATTTAATATCCATCAACCAATCACATTTTTTATTTGATTAAAAATCTCAAAAAACTCACATCATCAAAATGCACAAAAAATCAAATAGTCAAATATGATTACAATACTATTATATATTTGATAACAATGTTTGACTTTTTATTGTACATTTTGATGATGTGGAATTTTGTGGCTTTTTTGAAGTTTTAATTAAATAAAAAAAATGTGATTGATTTATCTTTATTCTATATATTATCTTTTTATGAAAATAAGTTAAAAAAATAGTGACTAAGAAAAATAATTAATCTTGATAAGTTTGACCGAATGAAATTAATTTTGATATTTCTACTAATTAAGCAAGGTTAATATTATATACATGTATTTGATATTTCTAAATATTTATCAAATTAATTTCAATAGCTAATTACTTAAATCACGGATACAATTTCCATAAAATAACTACAATTTCAAATTTAAATTCAAACATTACAAAATAAAGAGAATTAATTAAATTTTTTAAATTACTCCATCAAATTAATTAATTTTTTGAAATCTAAAACCATTCATTAACACACACACACACACACACACTATATATATATATATATATATAATCGACACAAATTAAAATTAAATTAATTAATTTTTAAAAAAAATTAAAATTGATACTTAATAAATTTAATTATATCTATATCTATATTATTATATATTTGATAACAATATTTTACTTTAATTAGGAAATTTTGATCAACGGGAAATTATGAAAAAATCCTCAATTGTGGACTAAATTTTTAGTTTGCTCCCCAAGTCGAAATTTTTTTTAGTTCACTCCCCAGACGAGTTTCAAGATTTGACTTTACTCTCCAATTTGGATAGCAAATACGACATATTACGATTTAGATACACGATATCACGATTTGAATAGGTAATTTCTGTGTTTCGATCTCCCTTTCTGTGATGCCATTATCGAAGCCAGTTAAGCATGTTCCCACATGACACCGATATTTGGGCTAAGATCTTTGTAACTACTCTGGAAGGACCGGCTCAAGATTGGTTCAACCGACTTCCCCCTCGAAGTATCCAATCATATCAAAACTTGACCGAGAAGTTTGTCGCTCACTTTTCTTCCATGAAAGGAGACAAGTTGCCTTCAACATATCTGTATACAATTAAACAAGGCCCCAATGAGTCATTGAGAGATTTCTTTACTCGATTCTCCTAAGCCGTGATCAAAACGGACGAACCGAGTATCGACCTTTTAATACCAATCGTCCACCAGGCCGTAATCAACAATGATTGTGCCGGGTACATATTCTTGCAGAAACCCAGGAACCTCGCCGACTTTCAAGCAGCTGCTTGCGATTGGATGCAACTCGAAGAGCTTGAGAATTCGAGGTTCAATGCGACCTAGGCCAGGAAGAGTGATCCTACTCGATATCCCAAACCCGATAATCGACAAAAAAATGATGCGCCCGGACCGTCTCAGCCTCGGAAACACTTCACACAATTGACTCGGCCCATCGAGGAAATTTACAACGTGATTGACGCCAAACTCCTCAAGAAGCCGAAGCCAATGAAGAACACAACCAAAAACCAAGAAAGCAGCAAATTTTGCAACTTCCACCAACAACGAGGACACAGCACGACCGATTGCCATGCCCTTCGGGAGGAAATTGAAAGGCTCATCAAGGGGGGGCACTTGCAAGAATTCATCAAGAAGATCGATGATCATGCTCGGAATTGAGATCAACGGGGTAACCTATCTCCTCAACGAGCTCGACAAGCCAAGCCACCTACCGAGTGAGAACAGAACGACCCACCGTGCCTCGGAAGGATCGACATGATTGCCGGAGGACCATCCGGTGGCGATTCTAAGACTGCTCGAAAGAGGACACGAAGAGAAGCTGCTTGAGGCTACTTTGGTCCCCGCGAAGTCTTCAACGTACAAACCGATGAGCCCTGGATCGACAAGAAAGTTATTTTTGATTCTAACGATGTAACAGATACCCAGCACAACTCGAGTGACGCACCTAGTTGTCCCATGGTCGTCACTCTCGACGTTGCAAACTTTGTTGTATCTAGAACTCTTATCGATAATGGAAGCTCTAGCAATATCATTTTGTATTCGACTCTCGTTCGAATGAATTTACATGATAAATTATTGCTCGACCCTATCAGGACCCCTTTGACAGGATTCGGAGGAGCTGAAGTTTAAACCAAAGGGCGAATTCGATTGATTACCTCGATGGGAACCCTGCCAAGAAGAGCCACCCGAGAAATCTAGTATTTGGTAGTCGAGATGCCCTCGGCCTACAACATCATCTTCAGGCGCCCAGGACTTATTGAATTCCGAGCCGTTATCTTGACATTCCACTAATTGGTCAAGCTTCCGACTCCCTTCGGGATAGGCGAGCTGAGATGTTACGTCCCGATGTCATGGACGTGTTATGCTATATCGATGGAGAAAGCTGCAAACCCAAAGGACAACTCTGCTAACTTTCCCGTCTCTGAACTTTTACCTGAAGAATATCTCGAGGATCCGGAAAGTATCTTCCTCGAATCTTTCGATCAATCCAACCCTCGAAATAGAAAAAAATAGAAGGAGGAACCAAGGCTCGAATCCTCCGAAGAACTTGAAGTAATTGAAATATTCCCTGGCCATTCGGACAAGAACACTTACATCGGGAAGGGACGTCGAGGAAACGAAGAGTGCATGCTCGTACAATTCCTCCGAGATAGTCTCAATGTCTTCGCCTTGAGTGCCTCTGAACTGGTGGGAGCCGACCGGAAAGTCATTGAGCACCACCTCAATGTCGATCCGTCCTCCAAGCCTGTAAAACAAAAACTACGTAGACAAAGCGACGCTCGCAACACGATCATCGAAGGCGAAGTCAACAAGCTATTGGTTGCTCGATATATCACTCCGGTACAATATACTGAATGGCTCTGCAACGTTGTGCTAGTGCCAAAACCCGGAGGAAAATGGCGTATGTGCAATGATTTCACCGACCTCAATAAGGCCTGCCCGATGGATCCATACCCCTTACCCAGAGTCGATCAGCTGGTCGATTCCACGGCCGGTTGTGAGCGCTTGAGCATGATGGACGCCTTTTAAGGTTATTACCAGATACGCATAGCCCGGGAGGATGAGTCGAAGACAACTTTCATCATTTTTAATGGCATCTATTGTTTCAAAGTAATGCCATTTGGATTAAAGAACGCCGGTGCTACCTATCAAAGCATGATGAACAAGGTTTTCGAGTCCAAAATCGGAAGTTCTATGGAAGTCTACGTCGACGATATGATAGTCAAAAGCGAGAAGGTCGAGGACCATCTCGATCATCTCAAACTAGCATTCAATCTGTTGAGGAAGTTTAATCTCAAACTGAATCCAGCCAAGTGTACCTTCGAAGTCGATGAAGGAAAGTTTCTTGGATACATGGTCAGTCGAAGAGGAATCGAGGCAAGCCCTACGAAAACAAGGCAATACAAGAGCTCCACAAACCACAATCAATCAAGGATGTGCAACGGTTGGTTGGTCAAGTGATATCCCTCAATCGATTTATCTCCTAATCATCTGAGAAGAACCTCACCTTCTTCAAAATTTTGAGAAATATAAAGTCTTTTGAGTGGACATCCTATTGTGATCGAGCTTTTGAAGATCTTAAATGATATCTCTCGACTCCACCTCTCTTGTCTAAGCCTATTGACTTGGAGTCACTATATCTCTACCTTACTGTGACACACGAGACAATTAGCTCGATTCTAGTAGCTATCCGAGATAGGAAATACTTGCCCGTATATTATCTGAGCAAGATCCTACATGGGGCAGAAACACGGTATTTGGAGATCGAGAAATTCCCCCTCGCGGTAACTCATTCATCCCGAAAGTTAAAACTATATTTTCAAGTGCACCCGATAATAGTGTTGACAGATCAACCTCTTAAATAAATCATGGAAAAACCCGACGCATCTGGCCGACTCACGCGTTAGTCGATCAAACTTGGACAATTCGAGATAACGTACCGACCGCGAGTAACGTATCAGGCTCAGATCCTGGCTGATTTTCTGGCAGAAAAAGACAACTCAACTACACCCAGACTCGACAACACCCTCTGGGTCATGTCGGTCGACGACTCTTCGACCTTTTCGGGAGGAGGAGTGGGGGTATCCCTCCAAAAACACCCACGGAGATGTGCTCGAATATGCCATCGCACTCGACTTTCCCGCAATGAACAATGAAGTAGAATACGAGACCATCTTGATAGGGTTGAAAATTGCAAAAACACAAGGAGTCACCCGACTTAGGGCTTTGGCCGATTCCCAACTTGTTGTCGGACAGATCACCGGGGAGTACGAAGCTCGAGAGGAAACAATGATAAAATACCTTGAGTTGGTGCGGACACTTCTATCCGATTTCGAGGAATTCTAACTGATGCATATACCGAGAGAAGAGAACTCCCGAGCGGATGCCTTGTCGAAATTTGCCAGCAGCCAGCAGGGATCCAAGGCAAAGACGATCATATTCTTCACCACGGAGCAGAGCGCAATCGACCAGATCTCCACACAAGTTCATGCAATTGATATTGCCGAACCATGTTGGCCCGATAGCCTGGTCCTTTTCCTACGAGATGGGCTGTTACCCGATAACCCAACCGAAGCAAAAAAGGTTAGATATCGAGCCCTGAACTATTTTCTCGATAATGAAGGCCGGTTGTACAAGAAGGCTTTCATAGGCCCAACCAAGAGGTGTCTCCGACCTTCTCAAGTGCAGCAAATACTCGGAGAAATCCACGCTGGATCCTGTGAAAATCATTCAGGATACAAATCCCTCGCATTGAAAGTCTCTCGAGCAGGATTCGACTGGCCTACCCTCCGAAAAGATTCTTATGGGTTCGTTAAGAAATGTGTGAGATGTCAGAAAATTGCTATTTTATCTCATCAACATCTGGCAGAAATGATTGTAGTCGACTCGGCCTGGCAGTTCGACCAGTGGGGAATCGACATAATTGGGTCATTTCTCCTTGCTTCTCGACAGAGGCAGTTTGTCATTGTTGCTATCGACTATTTCTCTAAATGGGTCGAAGCTCTGGCTGTACCCAAGATTACTTACCATGTTATTCAAAACTTTAACTGGAAAAGCATCATCACTCGATTCGGCATTCCTCGAGTGATCATATGCGATAATGGACCACAATTCCAAAGCAGTCAACTCAAAGCGTATCTGACTGATTTCCGAATAAGCCAACGTTTTACATCGGTTGGATACCCACAAGCTAACGGGTAAGTAGAAGTCACTAACCGGACTCTCATTCAAACTCTCAAGGCAAGACTCGACGCTAAGAAGGAATTCTGGGTCGATGAGTTAGATGGGGTGCTATGGGCTTACATGACAACTCCCCGAACATCTACTTGGCAAATCCCCTGCTCGATGGTATATGGATCAGAGGCCATGATCCCCGCTGAGATTTTACATCACTCCCCCAGAATCGAACAACAAGCACTCGAACAGAATTCCATGCAACGCGCACATGATCTCGATACAATCGATGAACTTCGAGAACAAGCTTATCAGAAGATGCAGACCTATCACGTGACAACTTCAAGAGCTTACAACAAACATCTTCTACCTCGACACTTCCAGGTCGGCAATCTTATTTTGAAAAGAGTCGATGTCACCAGACACGTCGGAAAGCTTGAGGATAATTGGGAAGGGTCATTCCGAGTCACATCCATTGGGAGAAATCGATCTTATCATCTCGAGGAATACAAGGGAAACCACTCTCTCGATCTTGGAATGCTTACAATCTCAAGAAGTTTTATTTGTAGCCTTGTACTCGACGGTTGTACCTTAATCTTTTTATCTAATGAACTACATGTTTTGATTCGATCTTCTCCTTATTCTTATTTCCGTTTTATCATGCTTTATCGTTACATCGAAAGATTTGAGCATCCCTCACACATCTTATCGATACAACGCTCTCGATAATATAACTCGGATAAAAGAAATAGATGTTTCAACAAACTCAATATTTCATTAACAAAAAGAACAACATTATAACTTAAGTGCTCGATAAATTAAAGACACTTAACAACTGAAAGAACATCGATGAAACATTCTCGAGTTCATACTTTGGATTTTCCACATGAGAGCAGATCATACTCGAGCCCCAACCTATTTACAAATGGGCTTCGAGTCAACAACTACTGGCACTCACCCTAACAGTCGACACGCCTAAAGACAATGAGATTTACCCTAACAGTCGAATCCCAGAAACGGATGGTTTACAATCAGTAAATATAAATCGAGCACGAAGATAGGGCGAGTCCATTCTTTTCATCTCACCGGTTGGTCCCCTCCTCGATGGACACTTGGGCTTCCGGTCCAAAGTAGTCGGGGCAGATATCAGCGGGCTTAAAGGATTGGGAGACATCGATTTCTCGAGGCATTACAACATGATCTTCGGGCTCACCCTTGTACATAGACTGGGCAAGAACTATGGCGAACCCAAATTCCTCGTTTTCCCACTCGGGCTCCGGCTCAGGGGCGGGCAGGCTTAAGTCGGCGGGTCGAGGATCGTCCTGGAAGATCCTTACCTTCTCTTCATTGAAGTTCTCGGGCACGTAACCGACTGCTTGCGTTTGGGCGAGACAAAGGTTGAACCCCTCCTCAATGTCCTTAAAGCTGAGAATCCCGCAAGCCTTGGTGAAAGCCCTCGACTTCATGAATCGGTAGGCGTCTCTCTTCTCGATTTCAGAGATGGACAAACTTAGTCCCTCTCTGCACTTGGAAATGGCTGGAAGGGTCCCTTTCCTCTCACCTTCGATCTGCCCCTGCCTCCTAGCACTCTACCTCTCCTTCTTGGATAAGGAAGACTTGGTCTTCTCATTTTTCAGCTCATCATCGAGCTCTGAAATCCTTGTTATAGCATCGAGGAGCTCCTTGTCCAACTTCTCCTTATCCGCCTCCGCCGCCTTCACCTGTTTATTCCTCTCGATCAGCTCCCCCTTCATGCCATCGACCAGCATCTCAGCCCGAATCCTGAGTTGTCGGTGCACCCAGCTCCGCCGCGTGAGGTGGAACATATCCTGTCCCATCTACATACAGTGGAAAAATATTAGTCAATGAAGCAAGGGATCAAGCATATTATCAAGAAGGAATTTCGACCAACAACTTATGGCTATAAACTTCTGGGCGGCGTACGCCTCGATCTCGTCATCGGAGTAAATTATCCTTTCTCGATGGTCCACCTCCGTCTGAATCGAGCTGTATAAAGCCCGATAGTCTCATAGTCCTGAGGTGCCGAGCTCAATCTCCGAGGCTCCCCTTTGTTATTTAAACTCTTAATTCCCCCGGGGAAGTGAGGCTCGGAGATTGTGGGGTAATCAAAGAAGAGCTGCACCTCTTCCTCGCTGGCCTTCCAAGGGACAACACGGATGGGTCGGATCATGGGGGGCTGTCGGACCCCAGCCAGAACATTCGCCACGTTCTGGGGGATTACCGCTCCGACCCCCTGGTCGAGATCCCCCGTCTTCTTGCCGATCTGCACATCGAGGACAGACTCATAGTGGGACTGTGGAGTAGTCCGACCGGTCTGAACTTCCTACTTCTCGACCCCGGTCTGGGACTTGAAAGTTTTGGGAGCCGGGGACTTTGAAGATGTGCCCCGGACGACCTGTATTTTTAGCCTTTTTATCTTCGAGACCTCCACTTCACATTCCCTCGCCGACTCAGCCCTCTTCTTGGATGGAGGACCCCTTTTCTAAGGAGCCTCGGAGCTCCGCATAGCCAAAACCTTGGGGACGGCTTCCCGAGTAGCCTCCTTGGCAGCTAGTTTATTGGCCTCAGTGGGCCCCGCCAACCCCTTCTTCTTGGCCGACTTTGACAACTCGACCATCTCCTTCTTCCTCGCGTTCAAGGCAGCTGACATGATTAGTTCTTTTGTAATCAAGAAACAAAGAGAATAGATCAGCAACTTAAAAAAAAAAAACACAAATCATTAAAAGACAGAAATGAACACAAAATGCTGCTTCGAGGATATAAGGTCACTCGAGTTACCGGGGTCGAAATTCTTCTTCACCCCCGGAGCCAAACCCAACTCGATCAGTATCTGTGGCTCAATCATATCGTTCGAGTCCACATTTCCCATCTCCCTCAACCTTTGCACTAAGGTATTGGGCTACCCCGGAACCCCTCTAGATAGCGTGGTTCGAGGTTTCCAGCTCCACCCCGGGTACTTCAACCCCGACCATCCCTTCTCGCTCTCGATGAACACATACCTCTGCTTCCATCCCTTCCCGTTCGAGGAGGTCGGAGAGAGGACCAACCTATAATTATTCTTCGAGGACAGCTGGAGGAATCCAGACCCCGATAGACGACTCCGAAGTCAGAGATGCTTGAAAAACCTCTGACAAGCAAAATATGTTCGAGGCGTACCCCAAACACCTCAACAAGGCCCTCAACCCATTTACCATTGCGTACGAGTTGGGCATCAACTGCAGCAGGCTTACTCGGAATGGGCACCCGAAACCCATTTTCGACCGCCAGGTAATTTATTGCAAGATAATTCTCGGGCGGATTTGTCATTCGACTTCCCGGTTGGGGCCTTATCACCTGATATCCCCCATACTCCGGGGCCCCTCCAAAGAGCAGCGACTTGATCTTCCGCACCTTCTCCTCGGAAAAAGTACAGGGAATGCCTCGAAGATCCTTCAGCAATATCCCCTCGGGCTCAGTGTTGTCATCCTCGTCCTCTTCTTTATCCTCTCGACCTGACGTCGAGGGCTCCTCTCCACGATGGCGACCCTCAACAACCTCTTCCAATTCCTTCTCGAGGGGCGAGTTACCCGTGTCCATAATGTCGATCTCCTCGTCAACACCCTGCGGGTTGGTAGACTCTGTCCGAGTCGACTCCAACCCGGTGTATCCCGAGGAATCGCTCGACGAATCGGATAGGATGACGTTAACCATACCCACAGGA
This sequence comes from Lippia alba, assembly GCA_037834125.1. NCBI lineage: Eukaryota > Viridiplantae > Streptophyta > Magnoliopsida > Lamiales > Verbenaceae > Lippia > Lippia alba. The sequence goes on along the minus strand of JBBMKE010000010.1, from coordinate 19,952,964 downwards.
CCTTTCTCCTCTCGATTCACCGGCATCTTACACTGAAACATTCCGGAAGGAAATAAGACTCATCGAACAAGATGAATAGAGAGATGGAGGCTCCTTTAAAATGGAAGAGAACGACCTCTCCCTCGAAGCAGTCGAGTTTAAAATGTAAATACAAAGAAAAATTTGCAAAATAACTCGATCATTACCTTTTGGGTTTAAAAGTGAAGTTTTCGCTCGAGATCCGCTAATGCTCTGGCACAAGACTCCTGAAAGCTGCTCGGACAACTCGATGCTCTGCTGCACTATTGCTTTAAGAAACGGTAAAATGAAGTTACTGAGGGCCACTATTTATAGAAGTAATTTGCGCAGGAATCGAGAAGATGAAACGTCACAATGATTACCCCTAGGTCCCACGTTCGAAGATGAAACATTACCTCCACGTCAGCCCTAGAAGCCAACGTTTCGGGGGGCTTATGACGTGGACAATACCTGTCTGACATGTGGACCTCTGGGAGTCTGACACGTGTATCTATCCTCGACCGATGGGTACTCGAGTTTAGCCCCGACCACCTTTCTCACGCCCCAGAGAAATTACCGCGTACGGCAATCGAGTTCCCTCGATCAAGCCCCATCGAGCCACGCGTCAGCATTTCTACGCCGGCTAATGGCCGACCAAGCATTTAATGTTTAGCCATAATGGGGCACCTGTCAACACGCGGCGGTAACACGTGGTCGACGCAATGATGGGTTTTACCTAGTATAAATACCGTCCGCATTTATTTCAGAAGTAAGTTCTTACCTACCGCATTTTACTGCACTGCCTACTCGACTTCACTCATTCGATAACTGACTTGAGCGTCGAAGTGTCAACCTGGGTAAAACCCCCACGTCCCTAGAGTTGACCTCTAGTTCACCCATTCTGTTTACTCGACTAGGTAAATCGAGAAGACCTACGACTTCCTTCCAATTATAAATTCAAGTGGTTCGAAGTGCCCCATCCTCAACTCCGAGTCAAGCGGAAAAAGACCTCCATCAGATATGACCTGTGAATATATATGAACTTTAGTTCATAAACCTTTCGCTGTTGATTAAAGTAAGTCGAATCGGTCAAAAGGGTTATAAATATATTTGACTCGTAAAAGATGATATGTTTGTTCCCTTGAATGTCCGAGCACCACAATTTGTTGCCACCACAAAGCATAACAATACATTTTGTCCAAGTCTGCTATTTGATGATGATTGGTAATTTATGTTGCACGTCACGGATATGATACGATATGATATATTAATATACATTTTTAAAAAAAATTATACCTAAAAAATGTTGGACGTAATAGCAGGCACGATACGACAAGACAAAATAATATTTTAGATTTTGTGCATCATAGGTGGTGATATTTTTTTCATGAGTGTTCATTAATTTTGTTATCCTACATGGTAAACAGAATGAGGGATAACTATATTGGGATTTTCTTATATTTGACTAATTAAATAAAGATTCTAAAATTTTGAGAAATTATAAAAACTCCAACTGACATGTATGTCGTACTATTATAGTCATCAAATATTGGCAATTTAGTATCAATTGCAAACATGATTAAAAAAACTAAATAAATAATAAAAAATAAAAATAAAAAAACCATCAGAATTTGTTGATTAATATGAAACCTAAATTTATTGATATTAGAAGTTTTTAAATTAATATCAAACGGAGATTGAGTCCCTAATATTGACGAAATATTTTTCTCTCCCATCCCAGGAACAATCTTTAGAATTTTTTGATTTATTTATTTTTTGTTTGTATAATCCATTTTCATGACTCCAGTGAGGTGGAGTATTTAGGGTGAAAAACTCTTTATATCAATGATAACTAAGTTTTCAGGTTTTTAAACTCGAGATCTCTAATTAAACTAGTATAACGTCGAACTGTTAAGTTACTCCAGTTGCTGGTGAACATTTTTATTTATGAGCTGTGACACACCACATTTCAATTTAGTCCAAACAAAGTGAACGTTGGCTAATTGTCTCTGTGTGTAATTGTGTATCATTTTGAAAACTTCCAACACTTTTACGTACATAGCCATTTTAACCTTTTTTTGTTTGGGGGTAAGGCGTACATAACCATTGTTATGGGATTATTATTGTCCTCAATAAATCATAAAAAGGAAATTGCACATACATAGTAATAGAACTAAATCTGAAATTCAATGATAATAAACTGAGGAGGAACCTATCACAAGGTAAGATTAAATAAATGTCCATCAAAGCTTTGCTTTATTACAAAGCTACGTCCAACTGACCTAATTAATGTTATATTCAAAACAACCATAATACTCGGGACCTGCCGTCAATTATTAAACCTAATAATCATATTTTCTCGTCCCATTTGAAAATGCTAAATTTCCTTTTCAAGTGAATCCTAGCCTCTCGATTTGATACAAGTAGAAATTTGTTTAAAATTATTTTTAGAAAAATTAGATATGATTAGCTCAACAACAGATATACTCAGATCTTGCTCACCAAAATAAATAGATATACTCAAACCGCATCCAAGCGACAGTAGACATGATTACCACAGCCACAGTAGACATGATCAACACAAAGATTCGATGCTAAACTAGCTCTTCGGATGGTCTCATCCAGGTATGCAACTATTATTGATAAAAAAAATTCACATCTCACATCTAGATATTCAATCATTATTGATAAAAAAAAATTACATCTTAACCGTCCGATCCAACTCAGAGTCTCAGACCGATAATAGGATGTAGAACTAAAAAAAATTCATATCATACTGGAACACTGAAGTGATGGATACCGGTAAATATATCATGAATCAAGCACAATGTCGAGAAACTTCATTTCGGAGTGTTGAAGGAATGTTTTTACAACTCAAGACAAATATATGATTTCAGTTCAAAACCCAACTACAATATGAATGAATGCATTCAACACCAACACTCATTTCAGATGTAACAAAATCAACTAAGCCGAGTAATATACATTCCGTACTTATATGCATCTCAATTATATGAGTCCAGTACTCCCAAAGGGATTAGTGGAATGGGGCTGAGCAGCAGGGTTGGTAGGAGGAAATGCTCCGAATCCCGTATCACCAAACGGATTTTGTGGGGCCATAAGTAAGTTCTGTTGCTGCTGAGGTTGCGGATAAGCAGGCTGAAATGGGTCAAAGGGATTGACTTGTGGTTGAGCCATTGGCAATTGTGGAGGAATAGAAACTGTATTAGACATAGCAAATGGATCACCAACTTCAAATGGGTTCGGAGCAGGTGCTCCATATACTGGTTGTTGCGATGCTCTGTATGCACCCTCATCGTACAAACTCTCAAGGGTAAGTGTATCCAGTCCGCCAGCCTAAAAATTCAGCCATCCATTAATTTTGATTAGTGATACATTTATGTCGGGCCTAATTACACAAACTTCTTTTGAAGTTTGAAAAACTTCCCCTGATATACCCCGAGGTTTTGACTAATGATGCATGCTGTTACAGCCACGATTTTAAATTAAAAAACTGATTAGTATGCGTCAAGTCAAGGGCAAAATAGGGTACTCATGATCTCAGCAATTCATCGATCCATATGTAACATAAAATTCAACGTAAATTCTTTGAGGGGATTTTTTGTAATTTCTCAAGCCTGAAGGAAGTTTGCGTAATTAGGCCAACCGTTAGGGTATGTTGGCATAATAATGACTTTATGCTAATTGCTCAAGCAAACAAGAATTAAAACCGTTTAACAAGGACATACCAATTGTCTCTCTTGAGCTGCGGATAAATTTGTGCTAGGAGTTGTAACCAGGGCAAGTTCCCAACCAGTTGGGTCGAAATCTTTTGACTGGGAAGCATCAGAGTCAAATGGTCCAGTGCCTACACAGCATACATAAGATTTATATCATACTTCAGCATTAAAAAGATCAGGAGAGACATGTGTTTTCTTGGACTAGATTTTTTTGAAAAAGGAATAACCACGAAGGAATCCTGACCAGATTGAACTATTGCTAAAGCCAATGCATTGTTTTCCTCAATGCTGGAGGCGTCTTGCACAGTCATATCCAAGCCCTGAAGTTATCAGTAGAGAAGGATGAATGAACTAAACAGGAAACCAGTACAGAGAAAGTTTACATCCCAAAGAACATACAGACAAGATTAACAAGTACTAAGTAACTAACCAGCAGATCGACTGTGTCAAAGTTGTTTGGAGGTGGTGGAGTCGTTGCAGACTCAGCAGTTGATATAGCAACTTCATCAGATGGTGGCGGTGGTGGTGCAGGTGCTGGCGTGGGTTCCTCCTCTTTTGCATCCTCAGAAGGTGAAGGAGCATCCTCCTCCTCCTTATATGTCAGCATCAGCCTTTCTGGATATTCCTAATATAGTACCAAAAAAGCATATGCATTATTAATTTATTAGTACTAGATTGCTAGAAGAAGCATTTGCATTAAAGGAAAAAATGCCCCCAAATAGTGTAGTAAATAGAAATACTAACCAAGGCCACAGCTGGAACAGAAACCATTCTTGGAGCTTCTCTTATATACTCTTCCATGGTCACTAGAAAGGACTGTGGAGGCTGGAAAACAAAAG
>JBBMKE010000010.1:19899729-19911254 GCA_037834125.1 Lippia alba | reverse complement strand
TATACTTACATGGGGTTTGGATGTAATTAACCCTAATCTAATAACAAATTTTAACATTTTTTTAACCCAGAGTCTCATTCCGCTTGATAAAGCGCAGGTCATTAATTCTATGATTTTAGACTTTAAATAAATTGATTTAAAGAAGGGATAATTCCTCAAAACTCCCGAAGTGTAAACTAAAATTCCTTTTCACTATCCAGTTTTGAAAAAGTTCTCGTTCACTCCCCAAGTGAAAAACAAAATGTTGTATTTCACTGTAAATGATGTATCAGAATTCAGAAATTCACGTACTCAGATCCCAAAATGACGTACTCAGATCTCAAAATGTTGTATTTCACTGTTTAATTTGTACAACATTTTGGGATCTGAGTACGTCATTTTGGGATTTGAGTACATAAATTCCTGAATTTTGATACAACATTTACTGTTTTTGGGGAGTGAAAAAGAATTTTGTTTTTGACTTGGGGAGTGAATGAGAACTTTTTCAAAATTGGGGAGTGAAAATGAATTTTTTCAAGTTTTTGGTACTATTCAAAGATTATCCCTAGTTCCGATGGCCTGAATAATAAATATTTAATACTCTCGTTACTTAGTAAGAGTAAATTAATCATTTTTTACTTAGTAAAAATAAATTTGTCCCTACTAAAGTCATGCGTGCGTCATCTATTTAATGTTCACGTCAGCAAAAACCTCCAAACAACAGCTAGAGAAAATCTTTTGTAAAAAAACGCAAAGTATGAATGACAGTATATAACAAAACCGAAATAGGGATAACAATATGCAATAAAATATAATTCGATTGTGAGAGTGCAAAAACACCTTAATTTAAAAGAAAAATTACATCTGGCTAACCCGTTAGATAGGGTAATTACAATATAATCCATCTTTATTCGAAAATTACAATTTAATCTCTGGATGTTATGGACCGTTTGTGATCTCTCCATTCCATTGAAGTTCCATTAGATTGGTCTATCATTCCATTAATTTAATGAACAAAATAACAAATTCATCCCTGTAATATACATATTCCAACAAAACGATCCCTATGTATTACACATATAACAATGCAGTTCTTGGGGATCTAATGGAACCCTAACGGAATAGAGAGATCATAAATGGTCCATAATATTTAGGGACTAAATTATAATTTTCAAAAAAAATTACATTATAATTACTCTATCTAATAAGATACTCAAATATAATCTTTCCTAATTTTAAATGGCAAAATTTCTTTATCCCACTTTATTTTAAAGGTTCAAAAGGAGTAAAGATAAACTATAATTAAGAAGCAATAAGATTCTTCACCAATCATAAAATCATTGGATTCACTCTTCTCCAATTAAATTGAAAATAGTTTTGACACTCTTATACTCGATAGCTATAGAGATATTAGAATCGGTATTGTTGCTAGTGATTCTTCCAGTAACACTTGCATCGAATGGGAAATGGCTGGAGGGATCAAGAATTTGCTTGGCATTGTGATCAAAAGAGAATGCAAAAACCCTTTGAACAAGTCCATGAGAAACCACATTGATTCTTCTTATCTCGGTAACTTAATGGACTATATTAGTACTATCCTCAAATATTCTCCTTTATTTGCCCTTACTATATTAGTACTATCCTCAAATATTCTCCTTTATTTGCTGCGATGCTATTAGAGTAGTTCATTTGTTTGTTAAAGATACAATCTTGACTAGCGTTATAGGTGACGGTTTTATTTCTGTTTTACTTTTAATCTTGTATAGTTCGATTTTTGTTTTACAATGAATAATTTTTCCCTCGTCCGACGCGTTGTAATAAAAAAGATATTAGTTAGAAAAGTTTAGAAATATAAAAAATATTAAAAGCACTTGTTACTTTCAATTTTAGATTGCTAAATGCACTCTTAAAATGTCATGGTTAAATATAGTGTCTGAATTCCAATAATTAGCTTCAATTTCACAAACTCAAATTCTTATACTTTGTTAGAACTTAAGAGATAAAAATATGTTGCATGGTGTTTTGTGAGAATTAATAAAATAAAGCAACGATAGAGCATCATTAATCATTGCTGGAGCAGATTGTCAATTCTCCCAACATGAAGAGGGTACAGCCGGGACAAATAGAAGTTAAAAAACAACAATCAACATATTATATTCTAAAATTTTATATATAAATGAGAAAACAAATATTTAAAATATTAGGTAGATGACACAAAACAATAGTTACGAATACAATAATTGTGTTTCGTAGACATTAAATTTGGAAAAAAAATATTACAAAATATTTTTGAAGAAATATAATTTTAGAAAAAAATTCATAGATGATTTGCAAAACTAAAAATAAAAAATTACAAAAAAATAAAATAAAATAAGTTAGCATGTAGTTGAGGAAAAGGTGAAAATATTGAGCTGCAATTGCCACTTGAAAGATAAATATGGAATGGCATTTAACAATTTAGGAGTGCAAATAAAAGATCTTTATATAAAATGATTATTATTTTTAAGAAGAAGGATTGGGTCCTTTGAGAAGTTCCGCAAATTTTAATTTCAATAGAAAACTTACGCACCACGTTCGTACTTGAATTTTTCCACTAAAAATTATATTTTGTCAATCTAACACTTCCCTGCTCAAATAAATCAATCGTAGCGTTTACTTTGTTGGTTGGGATTAGATGAGATTGATAAGTAATGGGATGAGCTGTAGGGTATGATGGTGGATTAATCATCCCATGAGGATATGAGATGAATAAACAACATTTTATTTAATATCATCCCGGGCTATGTCATCAATCCCGGACTCGCAAAATACTAGTAAACATAAATTGTAGTAGGATTATTAATCTAACCTCCTTCATCCTACAAAACAAACATGCAACAATTGCATTATGATATAATCCAGCAATTTAATACTATAAATATTTAATTAATAATTTTGTATTTAATTTTATTATTATCATTATTATTATTAAAAAAAGTTTTATACTTTAACGGTTCTGTTCAATTTAAATTCATAATAATTATTATATAAAAAAATTCAATACTGAAGAAAATGTATTACAAATTGAACTACATTATTGCCAAAAAAAATTAAAAAAAATTATTATTTTTTTTTTTTGGGTTAGGTTTGATAGCAACAAAATCATCCTTTACTACATTGGAAAAAGGTGTACAACATTTTGACACATCTACAATGATATATAATACTGGGAACAAACATAAAAGAACCTGTTTTCCTTTAAATAACAACTTCAAATGAATTTGTACTGCCAAACACATTGGATTTTAGAAAATTTACAACTAAATTTTAGTGGTATGCTTATATTTAATTAATGCGTAAATTATGTGCATTTTTTTAGATTAACATATTAAGATGAAGACCTAGCTAGATGGTAAAAATCAACTGTATTTAAAATTTAAAATTTACTATTCAAGATATATAGTTGATATGCCACAAAAGCAAGTTCTCTTATTATATTATTACTTTCATATTTATTAAAGGTGAAGGGAAGAAGAAAAGGGATTAAGGGTCAATTTCAAATAACTCTTCATTAGTTTGGAATATTTTTACTTTACTCCCACAAAATTATACAACATAGTGGATATAAATACGACATTAGAGCGTTTTAGTATTATATTTTGTGAAAATCATATGACATTTTACCAAAATGGGGAATTAAATAAAAATATGATGCCCAACTAGGGATTTATCCCACATTTTTTGATTCATCAAAACAAGATATTATACACATTATAATGTATATGAAATTATATTAAGTTGTGAGGCAAAATTTTTTTTTTGGTTAAATGTTCCACATCGAATGATTAATGATGTGGTGTTCAATATACAATGGCGAGGCAACCCTCCCCTCAACAACTAACTTTTGGTGGTGAGTAAGGCCAAGCTCATTATTCAATATGGTATCAGAGCGGGTTTACAGATGTTCGATTCCTGTGCTTGTCTCTCCATTTGGCTTGCATATGTTTCATTCCTGCGGCTTGCAAATATTTATTCCTGTAATGTTCACGCTCCAGATGTTCATTCCTGTAATGTTCACGCTCCAGATGTTCATTCCTGGACGTGACGGGGGTGTGTTAAATGTCCCACATTGTGACGCCCCGTGTTTTCGTCTTCCAGGTACGCTCACCAAATGTGTGGTTTTGCGAGAGTTAGATCATTTATCACTTTTCATCTTTACTTTATAATTGTAAATTGTAAGAGTAAATGTCAAATTAATTCTAATTGGGCTTATATGACTTAAATGGACTTAGAGTGACTTAATTGCCACATTCATACATACCTAAACCTAATTGCATCTACTAATCACTTGAAGGATTAAATAGCAACCTAACTTTGTATCTTGTGACTTAAACCTTACACTACTCACAACAATCCTCATTCTCATTTCAAATACAAGAACACACACATTCAACACCAAGCATTCACACACATTCTTGTTCAAGAAGAAAGAAGGAGGAATCATCATATCATTTCATCATTTCATCAAAAATTGTTGGAAGCATCATCATCATCATCATCCCTCATATCTCCCTTCGTCTCCATTTCTTCTCTCTAGGTGACTTTGTGGACATATGTGATTTTGATGGGTTTTGTAGATTGAGCTAGGGTTTTGATTTCTAAGCATGAATTGGTGTTGTATGTTGATTTTAAGCTTGATTATGTGTATCTTTGGGATTTAATGCATATATGTTGGGTTGTTGGGTGAATTTATGTCTTGACTTTATTGAGGGTTTATATGAATGTTTGTGATGTTCTATGTGTTGGCAATTGGTTCTTGTGGTATGCATTTGTTGCATATTTGATACTTAATCGTTTTGGGAGTGTTTGGACTTGTGGGATTTGATCTTGTATTGGTATTGGAGGGTTGAGAGTTGCTGCATTGGGAACCCCTATTTTCGGACAGAGGATTCCGGCCAGGACATATTTTAAACTGAAAACCATCCCGGCCGGGATCCCCTTAAACATAAATTGTCCCCATGGCCGTTTCTGGTCGGGATGATTTCTGTCCCGACCGGGACAGCAGAACAGTCAGGCCACTGGAGGACTGTCTCGACCGGCCCACATTTTAAACTAAAAAGGGTCCCGACCGAGACCGCCCTGGGAGTAGTTTTGTGTGAACTTTGCCCCCTTTCGTCTCTTGGCTTTTTACTTGGTCTGTGGGACGCTAATTCGTTACGTGAACATTTTATGTAATTTTGGGCACCATTTCCATGCATCGTTTCATATCATGAGCTTGCCGTTCGTCGATTATTTGGTTCATAAGGTCAAGTTTTAAGTAATTGGCTTGTCTGTTCACAGAGGTCGGTCCGATACCGGAGGAGCTAGTTCCTTAGGCTCCTCTCGTACTCTTTTTTGTCAAGGTGAGATTTTCTTATCGTATTTAAAGGCCCATATGACTATATGTGATGATTTTCGCCCAAAACCTATATTATACCTATAGTCTTCAAAAGTGCAAATATTTTCATGAAATATATTGAAATGATTGAAATGTTTTGGCGAGAAATGCACGCACTATTCTATTGTTGGGCTTGGGAAAAAGTGGGCTTGGGCACTGACACAACATCGGGCAGTCGGGCAACCCCTTAGCACTTAGTACCCTTTGAGAGTCTCTCTCGCGACCCCGGGAGCAAGGGAAGGCGAGTTACTCTTGAGCCAGTGGTAACCCCATCGAAGGAGCGGGTATGAGTCATGAGCCCCCGAATCGAAATGTTTATTGAGGTGGTTTGTGTCTAGCTAGCCATTCCACCACCCGGAGGAAGAAGGTTAGAAAATGAAATGATTGAATTGAATTGTAATGATATCATTATGACTTGCATGCTTAATGTATTAAAAAGCAATTTTTCACACAATGGGAGTAAGGTTGGAGAAATCACCCCCTCGCCGGGTCACGTCTAAGTTGTAATGAAATTGAATTGATATTCGTAATCCCCGAGCAATGCTCTCTTGTAAAGTGTCAACTTGGACTATTGATAAAATTTTACTCGTGATTATGAATTGCATGTGCATGTTTATATATATATGCCCCTCACTCAGTCTTAGTGGACTGACCCCCTCCTCACTCTCAGTCTTGCAGGTTCGTGCTAGGCGGGAAAACTTAGAGCCGATCTCGTCTTTACTTTTCTAGTCAAGCATGTTCATGACAATTCTTATCGCTTTGTTCTCGTATTGTTATTTTACTTTGGATTTACCGTTTTGGTTCGTGGCCCTAAACCCTAAAACCAAAAAAATATTATTATTTAAATAATTTTCATATCAATATATATTCTATAATTTATTTTTAATATAATTACTAAATTATGATAAATAAATGAATAAATAGCATAAGATCATGTAATGTCATCTATACTATTATATTAAGTGAGAGACCCTTAAAATAATCCTTCGGTCTTTTGTACTCTAAACTTATTTTATTTATTTTATTATTTTTTCACACTCTCAATGCGTTATTCATATTTATCTCTTAACTTACTTTCTTACCTCACCTTACTCCTATTTTCTTTTACTATATATTTTAATTATTTTCTCATACATAACCCTAGAAATCTCCACCAAAAATATCAACTTCGCATTCCTAATGTTTTATGTTTCCTGCTTATTTGTTGTTTTCAGTCTTTTGTCCAAGAATGAGTTCCGCTTCAAATTAAAGACAAAAAGAAAAAAGGTTCTCTCTTTGATATCGGACTTGTTTCTGAGTTGAAGTTGCATGTTTAAATTGTAATAAATAAATAATTATTATTTTATTAAATATATATCAAGTAAGTATTATAATACTATAAAATAGGTTTAAGATCAAAATATTTAAAGAAAATTAATATTTTTTAAAAATATCTAACAAAAATTTATAATTTAAAAATGTAACAATCTAAGGTTTTATTTAAGAAAATACATATATTATCAAATAAAATAATAAATTTAATTTGAAAAGATCGAAATCAAAATAATTGGAGTCTTAAATAGTCAAATTCCATATTATGAATTTACAAATTACAACCTAGAATGAAGGGATATGTATTTATATGTTTTGACCTTTTCATATAAATATCCAATGTATTTCTTTAATTGTATATTTATGTTTCTCAAAATTGACAAAGAAACGTGTTTATGTTTCCCAAAATTTATACAGAGACTCTTCCTCCGCCATTTTCTTCCCCTTACTGTATTCAAAAAGAGAGCCCTACGGTTGAATTTAGAATATTAAGTTGGTTTAAGCCTAAGCATAAGGTTTAACACATCTGCAAGACTTCTATCCAGTCTAAATGTAATGAGAACGCTATCAATGCAGAAAAAGATGCTCAAAATTTCCTTCCTGGTCAGTTGTTAGAAGTATCACTTCATACATTTTGTCGTCTCAAAAAGAAAGAAATGTGTATACATTTTGATAGTGAAAAATAGAAAGATGACAGGTTTCTGAGGCCTCCGGGATCAGTATTTGGTCAAATTATCACCTGCCCAAATGCCTATACGATAGAATGATAGATACATTCTACTTCACAAAGAATGTTAGTCTACTTGTTTACCAAATCAGCTGAATCTTCGTAGCTGTTGACAACAATGGGAGGCGTAGTAAAACCATTGTTCTTTTCGCCTTTCCCAATTTCACATTCTCTTGATAAAGAGTCTGATTTTGCTCCCAATATCTGCACTGTTAAACTTCCACCTATACGAGAGAAAGCGACACAAAGTGATATTAGTAGTTTCTACAAGAGAATGAACCAAGATAGTATAGTTTTCCCTTGAAGACTCCAGTTTAGGAATGACCTCCACTGTAATCACACATATTTAGACGGAACTTCAGTTGTTTAACAATATAAATGTATAAAATAAATTTCAGCATGTTAAGGAAAGTGTTGTACCAAGCACAAGAGCAGCTCCGATCCACCCAATGACGCCCCATCTCTCACCAAGAAAAAACCAAGCAAATCCAGCACCCCATACCGGTTCCAATCCATAGATTATTGCAGCTTCTGTGGCCGAAACATCACACATGGAAGACATCTACATTACCGTTAAAACCAAATCAGCCAAGGATGGTTGAGGTTTTCACACTAATCAAATCAGCTTAATCAACAATCGGAGAGGAACTAACCAAATATCTATCACGAGAAATTAAATTGAGAGAATTGAGGTGTTTAGAAATCCATTTCCGATGTTATTTTTCTAAATATCACTGTAATTGGGCATACCATTACGGACAAGATGGAGGGGAAAACAAAACGTTTACTAATTTAGGAATCAACCACACTCAACTCATTTTTTGGTTCAGTAAGACCGCCAACAAGAGTATAAGACTCAAGACCATACCTCAACCCATAAGCACAGGCCTGTTGAAAATATCCCAGTGTAGAATGAAGGTATCCAAGGGAAGGATGAAATCCAATTGCAAAAAGTTTCCCATCTCCAGGAAAATGGATTTGAATCTAGGATGGCACCCCCAGACCAGCCTTTTGTTAAGTACCAAGCAGCTGATAGAACGGCAACAACGCATACCTACAAAGGTCATATTATTACACCTCACATGAAAACAATAAGTAAGCAAAACTGAGTTATCAACTAACCTCATATCCTAACCAAAACAAAAAAACAACTAACCTCATATCCAAGGAGTGCTAAGAAATTTTCTCTTTTTGTTCTTCTTGAAATATGTTCAGTTCTTAGCATATGAATCCCAAAGGACACCGCACTTAAAAAGACTAATAAGTCTCCAATCTGCAATCAACCATAACAAAATAGGTGAAAATTCTTGGTGTACATGCATCTAGAATCCAGATTAGACAAAAAATGACAGATCAATTTAATGAAATTACTGATTGTAGATTAGTTTGAATCTAACCTTTGTTAGTTATTACGGGATTCAGTAGGAAAATCAACAGGACACTTACACACGGAGGTGACCCGCTAGACTCCAGCATTGCAACTCCAATTATGGACATGAGAGCTCCAAACCAGGTATGAGCAGGTATATCTGATCCTAGCATGCCATCAATCAAGGGCACAACAATTACCTACACGGTACTGTAAGTTAGCAAGAACCAAACTTTTTTGTTGAATATACAAAGACAATTTTAGGAATTCTTACGGTAAACATGGAAATAACTGCTGCCCTGCCAGCATCAGATGTGAGAAGTCCAAGGGCTTGCGTGATATATCCTAAGCCAATCCAAAATCCCAACTCTACCCCTGCATTACGAGTATGAGCATCTTTTCCATCCCTCAAGACAAATGGGATAAATGGAATGGCGGCAACGGCAAACCGAATGACAGTGAAGGCCTCAGGATCAACAATAGCTTCAACTTCCTTGACAACTGGAATGTTACTGGCTATGGAAACAGGGAACTTCCTCAATAACTTTTAACCGGAGCTACTAAAGGCAAAATTAGACTTAATGACATAAGTGTGTAACAGTTGACTTGATATCATTCATACATCATGCCTTAACTTGTTAATTTCCATAGTGGTCCCTCCATTAGCAATCAGGAGTTTGCTATGATGGTAGAAAGTAGGAACTTTTCTTGCTTAACCACCAATTTTCACGGTAAGAACATAAATTCCATAACTACTTCAGTTCTAAACTCCACCAAATCATTCATAAATGTTTTCATTCCAGCTATTATTAGGAAACTCAAACAAGCACTTCATCCATCCCAGCTAAACTTCCATCAACTTACACATAACATTTCAATTAATCAACACTCCTTTTACTGTTAATTTATCAGAACAATGACATGCGCCAAAGCAGTAGAATCCAAAAGCAACAAGAAAAGCATAAGCTTCAAAACTAACCATAAATAATCGTAATGGCATTAAGCAGAACGATGCTCCTCACTCTCGCCGACCCAAACAATGCTAGCCGCCACAATGCTTGCTTCCCAAACAACGAATTGAAACTCAATCTCCTACCATTCACTGAATACTTAAACTTAGACACTTCACCATTTTCCGAATCGCCGTCAACAGTTAACGTCTCCACAGGCTTTGGTTTCACCCTCCGTTCCGCATCACTCGAAATCTTATTAAAAACACAAAAACGACACGAAGAAGAAGCAGCAGCGTAGTTCAAATTGGAAGACCAAGGGACAAGACGGCGCCGTTTAGTCCAGTAGATAGGAAAAATCAAGGAGGAATTAGGCGAGGTCGTAACGGCGGAGTTGAACGGCAATCGCCATGGCGAAGGTGCAGCCATTCTTTTGTAGAGCTCACCTCATCTGAGCGCAGCTCCCCCAACCTGGAGATCTTTTCCAGTTCAATACAATTACAGTGCACACATTTCGTCGCTTCGATTCGATTAACCACAACTGTCAATATTTTAATCAATTATCTGCATAGCATATCCTTCAATCTCACCAACCATTTCTTCAACTTTAAAATTTCATTTTTTAACATTCAAACCCAGGGGCGACGCCACCTTGGTGCCAGTGGGCCGTTGAATCCACTGAAAGAAAAAAAATAGCTATGCATATATATGTAGTTTATATATTTTTATATTTTTTACTTTAAAAATAATTATTTTCACCCCATATAAAAATTAAAAAAACTTGTATTGACCCCCTTAAATTTAAAATTAGCATAAATAAAAAAAATTCATGACTAAAAAAAACTCTAAAAATAAACAGATAAGTGATTACTTTCGATAATTTTAAAGTATTTGAAAAACTAATATCTGCTTATTTTAATCAGAAAATCTAGAAGCAAAATATGTTTTAGATTCTTTTTATTATAGATTACACGTTTTCTCAGAATTTATTTAAAATTTTATTTTGATAATAATATTTGATTAAAATATTAATATTTTTAAATTAATCTTTTACATACAAATACTACTCTACAGATTATATGTTTACAAATAATCGTATATAAAATTATAATAATTTATAATAATCTTTTATATTACTATAATACTTGAATCACATTATAATACACATAGATGTTTCAAAATATTTCAGGTAAATTAGTAAAGTTAAAAATGATCCACTTTTATTTTCACTTATTATTTTTTTGCTTATCATTTTTCTTTTTCTAATTACTCAATGTTTTTACTACGGCAATATATTTTACCCCTTCCACGACGGTTTTAACTCAATGTTTTTACTACGGCAATATATTTTACCCCTTTCACGACTGTTTTAACTTCCATTTATGGAGTAAAGTTTGCAAATATCCCTTTGAGATGGATGCATGTAGCACAAATAAAAAAAAATCATAAAAAATAATTATAAAATAGATATTTTAAATAAATATTATATTTTTTTAATAATATATAATTTTTTATTAATAGTAAATCATTTTGACCCTACTATCCTACAATCCTGGAGTCACCCCTGTTCAAACCCATGGATCTCGTGCGAGGCCTTGGATATCATTTGAATTCTATCAATATAGATCACTTTTGATTTTATTTTTAGGAAAAATTATATCTGACTACCCTGTATTTAGGCCTAATTACAATCTAATCCACGATTTTTAGAAAATTACATTTTAGTCCCTATAATTTTGTTTGATCTGAGGTCCCTTAACAGAATTTGTAAAA
>JBBMKE010000010.1:19807572-19820811 GCA_037834125.1 Lippia alba | reverse complement strand
TGAATTAAATTGAAAACTAAAAACAATTAGGTCTCACGATGTTTAATTGAATCTAAAAATCTCTAGCTAGATATCAATTACTTAGCTACTCATAATATAAAAATACATAAAAATAATACTAGAGAAATTCTTTAACATAATCTAAAAAGCAATTAAAATAAACTAAGTAAGAAAAACTTGTGATTCCGAGATCTTGCTCCGAGCTGCTCCAAAGTCACCGTCCAGAAGCTGCTCACAATATTCCCTGTACGAGGCGTGTATATATGAGTTATGTCCCCCGAATTCTAGCCCCACGTACAAGTCCTAATCAAAATAGGACTTAAAAGTCTTGCTCTCCAAGTCTCAACACTAACTGGGCCTTCTCACAATAATTTCCAAAGGTGTATGCGGTCCACTAGAATAAAGTCCAACATTAATTCCCCCATGTGCAGCCCGAAGCACTTAAATAATTCCAAGCCGATTTCATCTTACCCACTTTCAATTAATTCCAAAGAAACACTTCACGCGGCCCAATAAACCAAATTAATTCAATTGTAATCCAAGTCATTTGCATCAGTGGGCCAAATTCCCAATTAGAGCCAAAATTCAAATCAAGCCCATCTTCAATTAATCAAGTCAACCCAACTAAAGCGTGCATCCATATTTCCCAATTTCATCCAGATTCCTCACGCAGCATATCAATATTAGCCTTGAACCAACTGGATTTTGCTCCTTTACCAGAATATTTTCGCATTTGAGTCCCGAATCTACAATAGAAACAACAAAGCATTAATTCTTTAAAGATAATATCAATTTAAGCACAGTTCAGGGAATAATTCAATCATAAAGATGACGAATTAACGAATTATCATGATACCTCTATTCCGTGAGGGTTCCGTTAGGGTTGAACTTTATGCCAAAAGACTGTATTGTTATATGTGTAAAATTTAGGGATCGTTTTATTGAAATGTGTATATTGCAGGAATGAACTTGTAATTTTATTCTTTAAACTATAGACGGACATAACTCAACTCTAATGAAACTTTAATAGAATAGAAGAATCACAAATTATCCAAAATATTTAAAAATTAAATTATAATTTTTGAATAAAAATGAATTGCAACGGAATTACGTACCTTATCCAGCAGGTAGTTAAATATAATTTTTTCCATTATTTATCGTTGCAATCAATGAAACAGCTATTTTATGAACAAAACATTAAAGACTGAAACTTGCTAATCTTTGATTCGTCTCTCATGTGATCAAGTTAATTACCCACACTTAATGCCAATATATTCGGCTAAATCTTATTGGCCCACGAGTCCTTTGTATGCATACCAACGTAGGCGTCGGGCCCATTGATTAATGGAAATTTGGACTTTTATATCAAAATTGGTGACAAATTTACAATTTTTGACTCAATCATGCAGGTGGAATATACTAATTCCAAGAGTCAAGAGTCAAGACGAAGAAGAAAAGAATAAGGATTAATTACAAGAAATAGATATACACCAACTAGAGCCAAACTTGAGGACGGCATAGAACAATCTCGACCGTCATCGAAATCTTGCCTGGGATAACTACATGAACACAATGAATTACACATCATTTACTAGTAACATAAATTGCCTCCAAAAATTCCAATATTCCATGCAGATATCATATTCATACATATGAGCTAATTCTATATAATAATACCTTCGTTACATGAAAATGAAGCTCCATTAACGGAAATTAGCAAAACAGAAAACAAGAAACAGTGGAAACACGAAAACAACAATGCTTCTAAACTCTCCTAGAATCGATCCTGATGAAGACTGATCTTTATGTGGCGGTTTCCTGTAGTAATACGGATACCAGGACACTATCGGGTCCGGCGGCGGTGGCGCCCCTCCAAAATAATAAGGTGGCGGAGGAGTGAACGGCGAGAATGATCCTCCAGGAGGGGTGGTGGAAACCGGCGGCGCTGGTGGTGTAGTGGTGGCGGGAGGGTTGCTTCCAGGGCCGCCTGGCGGAGGGAAACATGGATACGGGCACTCTTGCGGCGTTGCCGGGGGAGGGTATGAGAACAGAATTATTGCGGACAGAAAAATTAGTGTTGAGAGCAGTTTGTGAATGTTTGAGGCCATTGTTTTGAGGAGTTTCCAGAACATGAGTGTTGATCAGACTAAGTAATTTGAGAGGGTTGGAGGTTGGTTGCTTGTTTATTTCCTTAATAAAGAAATTTTATTTTATTTTTCCTAGTAAATTATTAATGGAGAGTTTGATGGTTTTGTCATGGCTCAGAAAGAGGTAAAATTGGGCGTCTTATTATCATCTCTAATGCATCGATATTTCTAAAAATATCATTTTGTCGTATCCTGTCGTGTCCGATACCGTGTCCGACACTCCTCACGTGAAAAATTAAAAAAAATCCGTATTGCCGTATCCGTATTGTGTTATATCGCCGTATCCGTGTTCGTATCCATACATCATAAATTATCATTTATCACGTAACAGCTCACCCATACAAATTGACTTAATTGGTAGATGTATATAAAATAGAGGCTTCTGGATGTATTATGATTTTGTGGTAATTGAATTTTTTTCTTTAATTTTTACCATTAACTAAAGTAATTAATTGTCGTATTAAATTATAGACACCTTAAAATGGAATAAGGGGGTTAAAGCTAGATTTAAAAATTGTTTGTTATGAATGTTTATTCAATAATTAATAAATTATTGTTTGACTAATGTATGTATCTTTATGAGATGTCCGTTTTTCATTAGAAATTAGAAGCGGCAAACTTTCATAATAATTCATGACAAAGAAAAAAGATCGCAAGAAAACAATCTTCCAACCAAAGAGAGCCAACCACTATAAAAAAAATTGAATATTAGGATAGAATGATTAGGGCAATTGAGCAATAAAGTAAAAAAAGTAAAAAGAAGCTCTTTCTCTGTTTGTGAATAATAAGCCCGTATTGTCTAGGGTATGGACAAGATCACTGCCCTTTATTCTTACATTTAAGTATAGGTAATTGGGACCATAATTTGGTTATGTGGAAGTTCAACTCATCTCACTCCGAGATAAATAGAAAAGGTTGCAACAATATAAAATTATTATTATTATTATTATTATTTCAAAATGAAATCTGCTAAAATAATAGTAGGGTTATTCCTCATATTTATCAATATAAAGTTGTTATCAACCATATGGAGTATTTGGTGATAAAGACTTTTAATTTATTATTAGACTAATTTTTATAATGTGATTATTGACAAATAATACTTAAATTGTCATTATTAACATTTAGTAAAACCGCCTTACTGCAACGGATATTTTACCATAAATATGGCGGTAAATTTTTTTTGTTAGATCATATTAAATTTATAAACAATGACAACTTAAGCTGTTGATTCTTCTACTTTATAAATTATCAGTGACGGTAATAAAAATTGTTAGAATTCATATAGATTTGTGATGAATGCAAAATATAGAATTGCAATGGAGAAATTCACTTTTTTGGAAATATTCCATCAAATTCAAAAGGTATGACACAACGAATTTCTACGATGTTCAGTCAACCTGACAACACTACCCAGCGTCCAGATTTAAACGTACGTGGAGTAATTTCGTTATTCCAGCTATGCATGAGATCACTAAATATGACATGTTTATTCACACATTAAAACTTTAAACAAGTAAAATATTAAACCCAGAAAAAAAAAATAAGGAAAACATAAAAAAGAAATATTGTCAGTAATTATTTCACTCGGATTGGACTAACAATAACATCACATTACACTAAAATGCTCGATTCAATAAGCGAAATCAAATAAGGGTTATTGAGATAGCAAATAGTTAATCAAAGAAGAATACAGATCAAAGATGAACCTATTAATCAGAATGAAAATAGCAGCCACAAAATAGTGCTGATCAAGAATGTGAATGTTCCCACTGAAAAGCTCCGGAAACCATGGCTCGTATAATACGGATGAACTGGATACACGCTTCCTGGCGGAGCATTTATGTAAATGTAAGGAGGGTTTTGCGGATTCTGGCCGCCACCACCGCCGCCTGAGGGCTGTGAGGGCGGAGCAGGCGGCGGCGGACAGTAGTTGGTGGGCGGAGGCTGCACCTTGGGAGGCGGCGGCGGTGGAGATGGCGGCGGAGGTGACGGCACTGGGTTACACGGGTTGTCACAAGGGCAGTTTCCACACTTGTTCTCGAGATCAGGTGGTCCTTCAATATCGAGTTTTGTTGAATTATTAATCACTTGTTCAGCTTGAACAAAAGCTGAAAGAATTGATAGAAGAATAGTGATTCGCAACAGTGTGAGCATCGACATGGGAAAGTGTTGGTAGTTTGTTTAGATGATTATTGAAATTGTTAGTTTTTTCTCTGAGCATGAAAATCTCTGGAATTGGAAAAGGTAAGTTTGGAGAAATAATAGGGTTTTCTTCTTCTAAGGAAATTGAAGCAAGTGTGACAATATGGGGGCTCCTACAATAGTAGTCCAATTTATGTATAAATATGGGCGTCGTGGAATAATTGTTGGAAGGATATAACTCACTTTTCATGTCCACGTATCAAATTTGGGTTGTATCCAATTATATATGTGACAAGTATTATATTACATTTTCTTGCGATTACTTGAGTCCCTTTTATTCGGGTTGACATTTTTATCCAAATTGAGCCTTAATTTAAAGGTTTAATTGCAATCTCAACATATAGGTCTCCATATATGCTTCTGAATTTTAGAGTTTCGAGATGTGTAACTGGTTGATATGTCCCTTTTTAATTTTTATCGAAGAAAGTTAAACAGTTTTTGGCGTTTCCTGTTTTGATCTTTCTTGATCACGAAGAATTAGAGCTCAACACTTTCATTCGTAAAAGTGTAATGAAGTCGGTGTTGTGGATCAACTTTAGGCCCCCCCGAATAAAAGGTTATAAACCAATGAAAAATTAATTGAGAGTTTTTTGCATGCATTATTGGAACTTAATGAAAAGGCAGTTTTACAGGGAATAGAATCTATAAAGATGGGAATTGAGATAAAGGAAAATTCTTTGGACAGCCCATCTTTGTTGTAATATTGTCACTCCAAATAAAGGGGCATTCAAGAATCAACATTTTCAATTTCTTTTTGTATTTTGTTATCGAATTTAATCAGCTTACTTAATTACCTAATAAAAGTAGGATCCAAATTGTCTATGTTGAATAATTAAATTAAAGGGATAAAAGCTTTCCGCCTGGTGACTCGATAATGAGCAATTATATATACAAAAAATATATATTTATGGTAGGAGAAACATGTCACGGTGCATCCATACAGGGGAAAGGGCATGCAAGTTGAGAGATAAACACGAGAATAAATGGACAGGTATCATGAATAAAGCAGAATGCTCTCTCTATTTGGGAAGAATATCGTCACATGCCTGCAAAAAGTATTTTGAATCGGGCTTTAATATTCTTTGGACCCTCGCAACAATTGGGCTTTAAAATTTTCATTTTCTCTTTTCAATTTTTTTTTTCATTTGAATATTTTCAATCAATAAAACATTTAACTTTGAATTGGGCTGAGATTGAAGTTATAGTACTCGCTACTCTTTCAGATTTGTGTCCCCCTCTCACTAAAAGCCCAACCCAGTGGGCACTGCATCTTACAGCACTTAAAACCTGAAGACCAGTTACTGGGAAATCCTACTAATTTCACTTCCGAATTCCTATGCACAACAACTCAATCATGGCTGCTACAGACTAACATTCGACAAAGATTCTCATCTAATGCTCCGAAGGCAAAATCATAACCTACACCCAATAAGACTCAAAGCCGTGATCTATCAATTCATAGATGCAGATGTTCACTATTTAAGTCATCTGCGCCAAAATCGTAACTTGAAAAAAGAGAAATTTATAAGGAGTCGCCATGCTTTGCTACTTAATCAACCAGATAAAGTGGTGACTTCTGAAGACCATGATTCTGCTCATCTCAAAATTTGATGTGTTCCGTAGGTTTGAAATCCAGGTAATTTACTCCAGTGCTCTTTCCCTTGAGCAATGTTTGTCTCATAAGGTTGCTTCAGTGAATTGGTCAGTTCAGGCATCTGAAAACTTTGTGCCATGTCCCAAAACATGTTTTGCACCTGTTCCAGGCTGTAACTCTGTTCCTGTTTTCAGAAATTCAACATGATAAACAAATTAATTCCTCGCAACAACAGAAGAAACAAGAGATTATTCATAGTAAACGGCTAGTATCCTCCTACCTCTTTCCTAGCTTCGTTGATGAGAGACACCATTTCTTGAAGAAAGTCACTAAATCCCTGCAAATGGAAACAGCATTGTCAGGTTCAAAAGTGGCCATCAAATTGCTACCCTACAACACAAGTATATTATACTTAATCAAGAAATACCACCTCTACTTCGTCTTGACTGTCGTACAGCCCTGCGTCATACAATGTTCTCTTTCTCCTATCAGACAATACTGTTACAATGAAATTGATCGAACTTTTCAGGTAAATTGACTTGCATGATTCGAAGAATGCAGTGTTTGTGTCACCTGAATATGCTTCTTGAATTTGCTGAAACTTTTGTTTGGCCTCACCAATTAGAAATGCAGGGGATGTAGTCCACTTGTCAGGATGCCATCTCTGAATTAAATTCAATGACACACATTTGTGAGTATCTTCACAATTCTGATAACACACGCCGCATTAATATGATTATCCACATCTCAAACAACACATTTCGCCTAATCTTGAATTGACAAAGAAGATTAAAAAAACAGAGAATTAATCGCTGAAATTGACAACTACAAATTTACCCTGACCCATGGAAATTAAAGTAGAGCCCTTTTAAGATTCCATTCTCGATATCAAACAAAAGGCAATGACATCACAAGAAAGAATTAAGATTACATTCGTATGACATACCATGGCCAGTTTACGTTAAGCACGTCGAATTTCATCATCGGAAGAACACAAACTGACTCCAAGAACCCCATAATATCCTTTCCTGTACTCCACTCCATTCTCCAACCACTAACCTATATTAATTACTTGCCTTCTAAATCCAAGCAATATTTGCTAAACAAGACCAGCAGCAAACAGCATTCAAGAATCTCTTTTGGATCTCTGTTCGTCCTTTTTTTTTTTTTTTTTAAAAAAATTTAAGTGCGAATGCTTCGCATCACAAGCGACTTAGTTGTGAATTTCGAATGCAAACAGCGAGGGTATTTATATTTATTTGGAATAATTAAAGAGCGTTACGCTAAGTGGGTCCCAATCGGTGGCGTAACTTCCAGAAGCTCTAAAAAATATCTGAAGTTCAGTGGGAGAAGAAGTTATGCATGCCAGTCTAGAATGTTCTAGTAGTACCATTCGTTTCTCACATGCCGTTTTAGACAAAGCACGGAATAGTTAATTAGCGGCGGGGAGATATTTCTATTTACTCCTAATTTGCGTGGTCCACATTTTTTGGGATTTAATTTCTTATGTTTGACTATACTTTTTTTTTTCTATTTATTTTTATCATGTAAATTTTAGAATAAGGGAAAATTACATCTAACTACCTTATATTTAGGCCTAATTACAGCATAGTCCATAATTTTCAGAAAATTACAAATTAATCCCTAATCTTTTAGAACCGTTTGTGGTCCTTCCATTATGTTATTTTCAAAATGCGCTTGATTTGTTGTTAAAATCATATTGTAGGGATCGTTTTGTTATTTTTGTAAACTTTATGGATGATTTTGTAATTTTGGTCATATATTCAATATAACACTCATAAAATCGTCAGGGGTATAAATGTACTTTTACAAATTCTGTTAAGGGACCTCAGATCAAATAAAATTATAGGGATTAAAATTTAATTTTTTAAAAATCGTGGACTAGATTGTAATTAGGTCTAAATACAGGGTAGTCAGATATAATTTTTCCTTTAGAATAATTATGTGAATACTTATCGTTTCACATTCTTGGAAGATAGTATTTCAAATTAGATATCTGTAGTTAAATTTCTAGTTAAAATTTTAAGGTGAAATTTAAAATTCTGCAAACTTTCTAGCGGATAGATAATATTTCTTTGGAGTAAATTTTATTTATAAAACCCACATTTCATTTTAATTTCAAGCTAATATTTGTATAGTAGTTAATGTGTTTATAATTGCCACATTATGAAATTTTTGAATCTATTAAAAAAGTGTTAGTTATGCGAGACCAGCCACTTTTATTTGATTTAATCTCACACAATTCTGTATTAAATTGTTAGGCGAGATTAGCTTGTCACACTTCTCCTACTATTTGTAGATTAACCTCAAAAAGGGTTGAGATTAGCTGAAACTAGAAATTTAATGCATTAATCTCATTTTCATTTTTTAAATTTACCCCCACTAGTTACTCATAGTCATAACAAATATTCTACTTTTTTGACATTTTATTTCTGGATCATAGAATTTCTCCGTTCTCAAAGATAATTTTACAACCACCTCCGTCTATGATTTTCCATATGGTTATTTTTCCGCACCTCCCACAGATGGTCCAACGCCTCGGGGATTATTATGATAAATTCCTGAATTTTCCTGTAATAACCAAAGTTTTCGATTGAATACTTCTATTTTGCTTTTTGCATGTCAAGCGTATTCGCCGGCGACCTCCAAATCCTACCATATCGCACCCAATTCCTGCAACAGATTTCATTTGCTTCAAACTTATTTCTAATTTATGTGAAATATCTTTCCCCAACAAATAATTGAATGAACTATGGCTAAATAAATTCATTTTGTATTTTCCATCTTATTGTCGAATGTTTATTTTGCTATTAAAGGATTTCATTTTCTATTATATTTGTGTATCATAACAATGCAATTTAAATAGATAGATTATATTGCACTAGATTCATCTTTATACTATGAAAATACATATTACAAACATGTTATATTTTAATTCAAATAAAAGAAAATGGGTAGCTCAATAACGCATACTCGTACAACACTTATTTTTAAGGACAAAATAGAAAAAGTACAATTTAAAAAATATATATACAACTTACTATATGTAACATAATATTAACTTTTAACCGGTGAAGAGTACACCTTCACAACATTCCGTACCAAACAAAAATTAATAAACCTGAACAAGAATAGCTAGCCTCACAAAACCAATATTGCATAATTCACTCTGGCTAACTAAATTAATTATTATCTATACTCTATTATTAAGTGCGATAGTCTCTTGTTGCATTTTTTTTTTATTTTTAAAGTTTTCCTTTCCTTTTGTTTATTCATTTTCTTCTCTCACGTTCTCTTCTCTTTTTTTTATTTGTTTATTTTATCACTTCAAAAATATATTTTAACTTTATTTTTTCTCTTATCTTACTTCATTATATATATATGATTTTTATCTTATCTTGAAGATGATGTTGTTTGGTATATTATTTTTTCATGCTATTTATTTATTATAATTTAATAAATACATCAAAAATAATTATAAAATATATATTAATAATACAAATTATTTTTTATATATTTAAATCACAAAAAAATTAATATGCATGCACACGCAACGAGTGTGCCACAGTTTTTAGTTTGTATGAAACATGAGGGACGGTCATTTCCGGGACAAAATGAGTATTCTATTTGATCAATTACATCTAACTAACTTTTCAGAATTATATCGAGTTAATTATATATCAGTTTGAATGGTTGCCTTCTCCTAATAAACAAAACAAGGATCGTGACTCGTACAATGCATATAGGGTTTCACTTGCGCTCAAGTCCAAGGTCCAACAGACCGTGGAGGCGAATGTCAACACCGGCCAGCTTAACTTGACAGGCATGCATCATACCACGGAGTAACAACTCTTCTTCTTCAAAGTTCCAAGTATGATTCATAGCATCTAGTCTACTCATCATCATTTTCAATAATTTAGTCAAGACAAAAACACATGATCCAAGTCAAGAACAATACAATTCTTATATTTGAGTATAAGGGGCACCCAAAAATTCAATGTAATTCATATATTTGAGTATAAGGAACACCCAAATATTGAGGGTGTTACAGAAGTGATCTCCCCCCTTAGGTCCGTTGCTGCACATTCGAATTCCTGACAATCATATTCCACCTCTCTTGTAACACAATTATGGGTCAAATTGCATATTGATTACATACCTCAATTAAGTTTCTATAAAATTGGAGGGCAACCCCAAAAGTGATCAGTTTCGTCTTTTGGTGTGTGGAATGATGTTTGTGTTTTACATGAACCAGAAAACGAAAAAAAAAAAGGCTCTTGCTTAATTAGGGTTTTCTTTTTCTAAGACACAACCCACATTATAATTTCATGTGCATAAGATCCAGGATTTTCATTCTCAGTACAGATGAAGTTTCAAATAATTTGAGAATTTGCGTTCAAATCATACGAGATGTGCAGGTGAAGAACTACTTAATTAGTAACGGTCATATGATATATAGATAAATATATATATAAATGAAAATATTATGGGTTGTAACAACATTAATGCATGGAGACATGTGCAGCTACTCCATTAATTTGGTTCGATGGTGTAAATCGTTTAAGTGCATGACAGTCCAATATGTAAAAGATAATTACTTTAGGATCTTAATTATAACAATATATTGTTAATTAAATAGTATAGACAAAACTTGATTAAACACTAAAAAAGAAAACCTTGACATTACATAAATACATACATACATACATATGAACACAGCAACGAGGACATATATACAAGTTAAGAGAACCTTCCAATATTGGGAGAATTTGTCTCACAACAAGCTAGTAGTCTAGTTCAGATATTTGGTGTTCCAACCCTGGGGACAGTTACTTTAGAAATGACCAAAGTACAAGAATATTTTACTGAAAATAGCGAAGCATGTCATATTCTTCTGGATCTTATCTTACCTTGGACAATACATATAACTTGCGCTGACGGGCATCATGAAATTAAGGAGTTGATTTCCATGCAAAGACTTGGCAAATCAGCAGTCATTGCCTCGTTATACCTTAGGTTCGTCGTCGTTTCGACCTTGGAAATATTTATGTTTAAATCAATATAATTCTTTGAAAATTTTAATTACCAGAGAATGGGGGAAAACTTAAATATGTATTTTTATGGGAACTTTCAACTTCAACCCATGCCTAGCGCAGATCCCCAAAATATTCATATATCCTTTTACTTAACTTACATATTATAATTATATCATATGCACGTAGATAAAATTCAGGCCAGGGCAAAGTACAAAAACATGCGTTTCAGCTAGCGATCAAATCTGATACTCAAATATTCAAATAGAAACTCGCAATTTTGTCATAAGAAGATAAAGCTTCCATGTTGGGGTTTCTTTAATTTCACAGGAAGAAATGTAAATTAATTAAATTTCCATCCGAAGTAAATTAAACTCTGGTTGTTAAAGCTGGTAACTGACATCAAGATGTGGAAAGTCAGGCTCTGAATTCTTCCCCCACAAAATGTGGGGACTGTTCCTATCTTTCAATAAGAATTACAGTTCAATCATCAATGACCCCCCAAAATAAATAACAAAATTCTTAAAAGAAAACTAAAAACAATAAAGGTTGTTTGTTTATAACATGATTTATGCTTATTATTTCCAAGACACTGATCCAAAAAATTGGTCCCAAATTTTTTGACATAAACAAATTAATTAATTACGAGCAAAAACTTATAATTAGGGGAAATTTTTTGGAATTTGTATCTAGATTCTAGGCTTTTATGAGAGAGAGAGAAATTAATTCAAGGTCGAACAGACAACGAAACAAAGGTTAACTGCAACTAAGACTGCTCACTTGACAAGCATAGCATGGAAACCATCACCTGCACCAGCTCTTCATCCTCGCCTTTCGTTATTCAGCAACTACATGTGACAATAATCTCCATATCATCATCCACATGCAATTACAATAAACCAAGAAATCAAACTATATAAATAAAATCTACTATATAACATATATAATTTTATTTTATTTTTGAGAATTGATTTAGGAGAGATTGTTGTAATGAAGATGAGAAATGAAAGATTGAGGAGGGTTTTATAGGCTACCCGTCTAACTTAGAGAGAAATTTTTCAAAGGACGTTTGGCTCGTGCGAAATAATTCAATTTTAGTATCTATTGTTGTTTATTGTTTTTGGTCGCACGTGAGAGAAGGCTTTGACTGACTGGTGAGATTCACAGCTAGTGTACTCTACTCCTTCTGAACTCCACAACCTTCAACAACCCATTCCCCACAATTTAAACTTTATATAATATATATATTAAAAAAAATAAACAACCATTTCCCCACACTTTCATTCTAATTTCCTATTAATATTTATGAAAAATTACATTTGGCTACCCTGCTAGATAAAATAATTATAATGCAGTCAATTTTTATTCGAAAATTATAATTTAGTCCCTATTATTATGAGTCGTTTGTGATTCCTCTATTCCGTAGAATTGATTTTTATGTCCAAGGACTGCATTGTTATATGTGTAATAACTAAGGATCGTTTTGTTGGAATGTGTATATTGTACGGATGAATTTGTAATTTTATTCATTAAACTAATAGACGGACATAACTCAATCTTAACGGGATCTTGACAGAATAGAGGGATTACAAACGTTCCATAATATTTAGGGACTAAAATGTAATTTTTGAATAAAGATAGATTGCGTTGTAATTATCATATGGTCAAATGTAATTTTTCCTGATATATGTATATATATCATTAATCTATTATGAAAATCATGCAATGTAATTATTAGTTTCATTTTTATGAATTTTGTACGCTTGAAGCTGAACAAGGCTATGATTCTTGGGTATGAACAACAAGATGATATGAATATATTAAATTTTTATTTTTTTAAAAAAAATTTCAACACAAAAAATGTTGAACATAATATAATATATTACCAAAGAATATTTTTAAAAGTGTTTATAAATTAAAAAGGCTTTAAATAACCCTAAATTAAGACATCCAAATAAATTAACATAAATATTATCTGAAGTTGTGTATTGTTCATCACTTAATTATTCTGAAGGCGAGATGAATTCAGTAGAAACCACTGAGTAATAATTTTGAAGAGACAAAAAGAGTTGGACGAAATCCCGTAGCCGAGTCTCCTCCTCAGTCCTCAGTACACTTCACTTAATAAATTTGTATATATTCCTCGAAAAACGAAAGAGTATTTGCATTGCTGGGTACACGAGACTAACATGACGTACAGACAACCATCATTTTCTCATTCTAACTTCTTCAGTCTTTG
>JBBMKE010000010.1:19725942-19736204 GCA_037834125.1 Lippia alba | reverse complement strand
ACGAATGAAATCTATCATGAGCACTAAAAACCTTAAACATATGGGAAAAAATATAGAAACAGCTTTTCAAAAAGAAACTATATACAAAGCAAATTTAGAAAAATGCAAAAATAAAATTGTATTAAATAAAGATGGAATAGAAGATGCTGTAAAAACACAAGGTAAAATAATAAATCATCTAAATAAAAACTTTGAATAATAAAATACACGAAAGAGAAATAAATGGACCTAATTAAAAACATTCCTAAATATTGGGACTTAAATGAAACAAACAAAAGTTATACTATTGCAAGTTGCTTTTGGGATAAACGTTTTAACCTATTTCTAAAATACATAAAAATAGTACACCCATTATATAATACAAAAACACTATTTACACCATTAATAAAAAAGCATTCACAATGAGCGTGCAAAATTACTAATTGTTAAAAACTAACAAAAACCTTTGACAAAATCTTGATTTTGTCCGTAACGTACAACCGTAACAGCGCACGGTACAACTAAGGACTGAAACGATCTGTTGGGTCATGGGTGCAACACTTGAGGTCCTAAATTTCAACGCCGTTGTAGTGCGGGCCCTTCCCGTTCGCCATCGCCCAAAACGGCTATGTCAATGCAGAAAACGACATCGCGAACCTCCCCTGCGAGATTCACGTTTATTCGTCTCTGTGTACATCTGCCTAAAATTCCATGTCTTCTGCAAAGATTGTCACTTTTTTACTTGTTACGCTGTTTTTGGGTAGCAACGAAGCCTCATCGCCGTCGGGGGTTAAATCTCCGTTTGGGGCTCGATCTCGTGGGCTTCTGAGATCAATTGAAGAAGGTAGAGCCGAGAAGCCTGATTATGCGGTGGAATTAAATGCGACCAATTTTGAATCTGTGCTTAAGGGGACTCCCGTTGCTTATGCCATTGTTGAATTCTTTGCTCACTGGTCAGTACTCTTTTTCTTGTGTGTGTGTTCAGTTTCCTTGGATGTCTTTGCTGTGTTGTGATTAAGCCGCCTTCTTTAGTTTGTGAGCAAAATGTTCGTGGTTAGTTTTCATCTTTTTTCTTGCCAAGTTTGGACAAGAGCTCATGTGATTGGTTTTGATTTCAGTGATCATATCTCTACATATGATGCAATATTGATTTTTGAGTGTCTAAAATCCTGAAGTGATCATTTTTGTTTGGTCAAAGAGGTGGTAACTGGTAACACATATCTGATCTTTTTGTTAAGAATTTTCCAAAGTGAGTTCTGTGCTATGCCTCATTGGAAAATAAAAAATGTGTTTCTATATTTACTTAAAAAAGAAACAAAAAAGTGCCTCCTTTTCCAGTCCCTTTCCGCGTGAATGCATAAAACACCTGAAGAATGAGATATATTCTTGAACAAAGATAGAAGCCTTTGCGTTTGATGGATAAGGTTCTGTGCTCTTTCTAAATAAAGTGGTCTTCAACCACACATTGAAAAAAAGCTGCATATGGCATGTAGCAGTTATGGGGCTTATATTTTCATTATTTTTTTATTTTTTTTTTGTTTCTGGTGTCTGTAGCTCTATTTTGTTTTTGGTATCATTTCCTGTGGTTGCTAATGTTCGGAATGTGGAAGTCCTACTGTCTGTGTACAGGGTAGCAAGTTTTTTTTGTTCAAATAACATCTAAAATCAATCATTTAGAACAAGTTTGTAACTTTGCCTTTAACTAATGCTTAGAGCTTACCATCACTCCTTTTGCAGGTGCCCTGCATGCAGAAACTACAAGGTAT
Organism: Lippia alba; assembly: GCA_037834125.1. Taxonomy (NCBI): domain Eukaryota; kingdom Viridiplantae; phylum Streptophyta; class Magnoliopsida; order Lamiales; family Verbenaceae; genus Lippia; species Lippia alba. The sequence continues at coordinate 19,734,459 of JBBMKE010000010.1, read as the reverse complement.
GTTGGACTTTGAAATCTTTGTAATTGCGGTAGCACACTCAATATTCATGATGCCATTTTCAATTTCTGCAGCCACAGTATGAGAAGATCGCAAAGATCTTCAATGGAGCAGATGCAGTCCATCCAGGGATCGTATTGCTAACCAGAGTAGACTGTGCTTTTAAGGTACTACCACTATGCTTCACTACATTTTGGTGAAGAGGATGATTATTTAACAAATTACTAGGGGAATTGAATTGTAGCTTTTGCATTATAGCATGTAGGTTAGTGTGCTCTTCATGACCACATTGCAATTTTACTCTGATGTTAGTGCAAATCATTGAGTAATAACTTCTTCCAATGTTGATCTTCACACAATTTCATTTGTACATGTTCTTTTCTGTAGTTTTATGCATGTTAGTTTCACATCCCAGCCTTTTGTGCGCACAGACCTGAGAGCTTATGTATGCAACGCATACATATTTATTACTTTCTCCTGTGCTCAATCACATTATTTTGTTTGTTATTTGAACAGCATTTTTGAAATATAGCTTCTTGAATATTTCACCAATTTACTAGCTTGGCAGCACAGATAAATATCAAACTATGTGATAAGTTCTCGGTCACACACTACCCCATGCTTCTATGGGGCCCACCTTCTAAGTTTTTGTTGAGTGGTTGGGATCCGAAGAAAGAAAAGAGTGAAATACGCTCTATCGATGAAGGACGGACAGCAGATAAGTTACTAACTTGGATCAATAAGCAATTGAACAGGTACGAACTTCTCTTGTGTTGCCAAATTGCTCTTGTTAAGTAGAAGTGCTCCTATGTTTTCATAGCGTCTATGAGCCATGTGACCTTTATAAATTATAATGTGCATCAGTTTGAAGTCACATGCTACAAAGAAGCATCATTTAATATCTGCCAATTGATTGTCTTTGCTATTGAAGTTCACACAGGATTTCATCACACATCTAGCTATTTCACAGGTATTTATTTGGACCTAATACTGGATTTAACTTGTTATTGTTTTCGATTTTGTTGTGCTTCATTCATGCTTACAGCTCCTATAGCTTGGAGGATGAGAAATATGGGAATGATCAACTTCCAAGGAACGCTTCAGATATCGGACAGGTCATTCTCAGCATGTCCTGAATTCTAACTAAAACTGATAGCCCCTTATTGTTAGGTTCCTTTCTAACTTACTTGTGTGTTTCTGGGGAAAGATTTCACGCGCCATATTTGATGTTGAGGAGGCAACATCCACTGCTCTTGACATTGTTTTGGATCACAAGGTGAATATCTGTGGTTCAATATATTTTCTATTTTACCTTTAACTTCATGAATTCTGCTTAAGTGAGTTTCTCTTAGATAATATATATTCCTGTATAGATGATCAAGTCCGACACTCGAGCATCACTTGTAAAATTCTTTCAACTTTTGGTGATCCATCACCCATCGAGAAGGTCAGCTATTTCGTCTCTATAGTTTATATGTTAATGTACTTCTCTTAATTTGGATTTTTGGACATTGTTTTTCAGATGTCGGAAGGGGACTGCAGAAATACTTGTTGATTTTGATGATTTTTCATCCAACAAGAAGGAAACTGCAAGTGGTGGCAAGAAAGGAGCGCTTCGGAATTTTCAGATTTGTGGAAAAGATGTTCCTCGTGGGTATTGGGTAAACACTATATTTCCATGTTGCCTTATTCTACATAGGTTTAATCATTTTCCTGCAACCACCATTGAATTGAAACATGTGTGACTGTCTGCTGTTCAAGTTAAGTTTTTAAACAAGCCAAACTATCTGCTAGACTATTACCACATATATATCATCATTAAGGAATTACTCGAGCGCACGTTAATGAGTACATCCGCTACCGATTTGAAGACAATATTCTGATATGCATTCACATAGACTGTATGCATCTCTGTTTCTCCGGCACTCTCATATGGTACCTGTTGCCTATGCAGTTGTCTTCTTCCCCATACTATGTATATGGGATAATAAGTTCATCAGTTTAAAAGGCATACTTCATTAAAAGATTGTCCAACACTTTCACTATTATGGTTCTTTACAGAAAGTGAAGTTACTGCTCTATTTCTGTTGATCTTCTGCAACAAGTTTTATTATATCACGAGATAGTGATTTTGTCAATTGCGCAATGAATTTTCTCTGCAGATGTTTTGTCGTGGAAGCAGGAATGAGACCAGAGGTTTTAGGTAAGGTCCATATATTATCTATTCCGTCTATTATATTTTGTTTCTTAATTTTATTATCGCACACACTCACTTCTTTTTCAGTTGTGGTTTGTGGATTTTATTGCATTCACTTTCCGTGAGAGTTGACGATGGAGAAAGCCAAATGGCATTCACTACTATCTGTGATTATATTCATAATTTCTTCCTCTGCGAGGAGTGTCGACAGCATTTTCACAGCATGTGTTCAAGGTAGAACCTTAATCCCCACTTACCTTCAAATACCTACACAAGTTCCCCTCTAATCATCACTATCGAACTGGCAGTGTTTCCACACCTTTCAAAACTGGCCGTGATTTTGTCCTGTGGTTGTGGAATGCTCACAACAAAGTCAACGAGAGGCTTATGAAGGAAGAGGCCTCTCAAGGAACCGGCGATCCTGACTACCCCAAAACCATATGGCCGCCAAGACAGCTTTGCCCTACTTGCTATAAGAAAGGAAGTGGAAAAAGTGATAGTAATAGTCAGATTGATTGGGACCATGACGAGGTCTATAAATTCATGACCAGTTATTACAGGAAGAAACTTGTAACTCTATATAAGGATAAGGATCTTGTTGTGGAAAAGCAGGCTGATGCAGTGCCGCCTGAGGAGTTGGCAGCTTCTGCAAATGCAGTTGTGGTTCCTGTGGGGGCAGCTTTGGGTATTGCTGCCGCAAGCTGTGCATTCGGAGCACTTGCATGCTACTGGAGGCAACGGCAAAAGAGCCGCAAGTATAAATACAAACTTCACTCTGTAAAGAATATATGACTATTGGAGTATAGCTTCCTTAATTAAACAGATCAATCTACGAAAAGGAGATGGGAAGAGGATAGTCTGTATGTTGGTGGGTGTTGCGCTCTCGTTTATTCCTTTCGCACAAAATTTTCAGGCTGAGGAGAAGATGGAATTGATTTAGTTTGACAGATTATGTTCACCCACAATGATTAGAGTTTATACACAGGTGCCTTCAGCAAGATAGTTTACTTGAGGAGTCTTTCAATAGCTCTCTCTCCCTTGGTTTTGCATCCTAATTGACTGTGTCGATTCAGATGTGAGTTATGCAACAACGGGAGAACTTGTTCTACAATGATAGATTTTGTATGGAAGCTACTTCTCCTGTAACCATGTACTTTGATATTTAACTCTAAAAACCATTGAGCGAACAAGCTGAGGGTTTTGTATTCCATTTTCGCGCATTGGTTGTGCCTTTTATGTGTTAAATAACAACATCTAAAAGAGGATCAAACACCCTAGGGATCTTAAAACATTATCCTTTCCGGTAAAATGTTAGTGATTACCTAAACATAGAGTCTCATACGTCCTCAAGTTGAATCAAGATCACCAAAGTTCAAACTCGAGCAGCTGACGAAACATAGTTATAGATGCCATACAACAAGTTTAAGCTTCAGGATACAAGAAATGGCTAGAAAGAAAAGAACAGAAACTTCAGTTAAAAATTGTGATCTATATGAGTTCCTTCCATTATTCCTTGAACATGGATGAGGGAGCTAAAGGAGGAGTGTCCAGCTGGTACAAGTTAAGTGCAGGACCAACAAACCTAAACAGTATCCATCCTCCGATAACAATGAATATAGAAGCGTAAGCAAACTTGTTAAGCCAAAACAACGCACCCTTCTCCCCCACATACAGCTCTATAGCCTTCTCCGTGAGAGTCATCGACTCCCAATCCTTAGGGGGCGGCTTTGATGGCATTTTGTTGGCGGCACTCTCCTCCTGTTGCTTTCTCTTTCTTCGAGACCCTCTTTTGAACCGTATTTCTACAGAGCCTGGTGGTGTGATGGGAGGCCGAACAGGTGGGGGTGTGTTTAAGTCGTTGCTACTGGCTATGTTATTGCCATTTTCGTCGCTACTGCTTTTGGTTACTGTGAGTGAAGGAACATATCGGTGTCGCGGAGTAGATGGGATTTGATGAGAGGGAAAGGTGGTGAGAGTTTTCGTGAAGGACAACATTATGGGGTACGATACAGTTTAAACGCTGGTGAAGGCTAAACTCAGAGACTCGGTTTGATCCGCCGGCAATCTTTTCCCGGGTGGTGAAAGAATAACTCCGAGTGCAGGTTGTATTTACCTACATGAATCAGCACAGATAAACCATTAACACTTGAGATTTGGCCCAGTATAGACAATTTAGTGAACAGGATCAAGAATTGTTTTTTGTCTTCCTATTACAAATGCTTATTACCTTTTATGCAATAAGCCCGTCTATCCAACAAATTCTTCCTTCAAAATTTATCAAATTCTTTCCCTTTCAGCTGAAAAATGACCAGCCTTCGTACCCAATTCAACCTAAGGACTAAAACAACAGATTTGTACACAATTTCTCTTATCACTTCAACACACAGATCATAATACTGGAATAATAAGACTCAGTGATATCGACTAAGTTAACCATACGAATTCACGAACTATTTTAAAGATTTTAAGCAACTAAATATCGGACAATTCCTCTGCATTTAAATCTTTGAAGAAGAAAAAACACAATTCCACTTCCACCCAGACAGATAGAGGTATAATGAACTGAATAATCTAACGGATAACTGAATTTCGGTGAGAAATTACGAAGGATTCTCAACGAAAAGTTTTCGAACATAAGACAAAGGATGATAAGATTGTAAAGAAGTGCATACCTGCAACTGAATTCTCTGAGCAGGAAAAATTTTATGGTCTCAGATTGCTTGTTTGTTGATATGGGACTAGACCACAAAAACACGAGTTTCTTAGAATAGCCTTCTATCAATAAAAGAGTTGCTTTTGCCGAGTCCGGCGACTTTTGTGAAGACATTATTTGCAGTGCAATTTTTTATTGTTTTTAGGCAAAAGCCCCAAATTTAAACTTAATATTTACTATGATTTTAATCTGTGCATATACAACTTGAATTCTGATCAGAAAATTGACTAGTAACGTAGTTTTTTTGTCCTCATTATAATTCAAGAATGTAATTACAAGAAATGCTTCTTGATGTCATATATATCTTGGTACGTCGCCCCCATAGTCCGTTTCAAAAGCTCTAATTATCAAGCATCAGGCATTAAAGAATGTTTTCGACCGGAAAGATTATAATGCCCCTACTAAAAATGATATCTACTAATATATATCTACTACTATTGAGTGAGAATGATGTAATACTTCTGTACAAACTTGTAAAATTAAATACAGACGGTAGGAAATGGGTTTACATAATAACCCCAAAAATTAAAATGCAGGCCATATTGACCTTTGCATTCCAAAATATGAAAGAGACAATTTCATGTGGGATTTATGCACTGATAGTGAGAGAGACAATTTCATGTGGGGATTTATCTACATTTCAAAAGATGATGGGGAGGAATTGCCAACTAAATACCACCTACAGAAATATACAGAGAATCATCTTCGAATAGTGACCTCAAATGCATCATCCTCCCCATTAATCTTCTGAAAGGTGCATAAATCCCCAATTTTCAGACAATTGTCCTTCACAAAGTCGCGCCAAACTTTGGAAACAAACTGCATTCTACTGGTTCTCATGAACAACCCAACAGACCATGACTTTTTTTTCATCCAAAGTGTAGCCTTTCTCGGCTCATCTCCATCATTTCTCATAATGGACACTCCAAAACTCCTTTGGAATATTCTGCACAAATAAAAAAAATACATTGCCAAATTACAAATATGTAGTGCCAGCAGCAGCAACACAATAATAATAGGTTAGTACGTCGATATTCCTTCTCAAATTGCGATGTTGCAGTTGGTGCCCTTGAGTTTGAAGAAAAATTACACATGTTACATGTACACCCACGATATAGGGTGGTCTATGTAATTTTGAAAATCTTCAGGGAGTATTTTATAGTTTTTTCAAACATAAGAGTATCAACTGGTAATATGACATTCTCCTTAAGGGTGTTTGATGTTTCATTTTCCATAATACTTCACAATCGCATGTCAAATGAGAATACATTTTCCGTTAGACGGCAAGATTATAGAAGGCAAAAAGAGATTTGTTGACTCCAAATAATTCAGCCAACTAGTGAAGGAAACCTCTAGTTTTGCAACAAGCATAACTGCATAAGTAAAATGATATTCAATTCCAAGAAATGATGAAACAGTTCTAAATGCTTAGAGAGTAAGTAGTAACTTATCATCATATGAGAGTAAGCATTAACTTATCATCATATATACACCATATATCAAACATAACACAAGAATTTCTACATAAGAGCTCTAACAACAAAATACAATGGATCAATGAGCTTACCAAACGTCCACCCCCTGGGTCTAGAGGATATGCTGACACAACCACTGAGAAAGAAGGTTTTTTGTCGGGATACTTTCGTGAATCCTTTCTTTTGGGGCTTAAATTTCTTGCGGTTGATGGATTCCGCTTCGAATTTCCTGAATAATTACTAGCACGCTTTAGTAACGAAAAGGGAAACTTAAAACAAATATAGAAAAACGGACAAATAAGCTGAATTTATACAACAACACTCACCAGGTTCTGATGATTCCTGGCCTTTGAGATTTTCAGTAGATTTTCCACCACTTGTCCTGCTGACGGTATCATGAGCTATCTTTTTACAACTATTTACAGCAAACACCTTGACTAGAAATAATGAGTTACCACCATAACAAAATGTTAGAATATCATTATCTTCTAGTGAATTTTCTCGCGCGAAGTCTGGCCAACCATGTTGCAGATACAAATGCTCATCAATTCTACTCAACGCGACTTGGAAAGATGTCTCAGATTCGGTAGTGAGCGTGACAATCGTGGGTATATCTCCTCCAAAATTCTTTTCAAAATCTGGAGGGATTAGCTGAAATGAAGCAGACTCAACATTAGAAGAAGACGAATAAAATCAGCATTTTAAAACAAAGAAGCCACGCCACGCCACACCTCAACTGATAACATTGTTATCAGGAATTCTCTGTTGGTCCTCGGTTTAAGTATGGAAATAGAAAAAGAAAAGAAAGATCCACGATCAAATAATTGTATTTTATGCATCATTATTATTGTAACTTTATTTTTCTCCATTTTCGATTTTTCCTTGTCCAAACACTACATTGGAGAAAGAAGGGCGTTTGATGGTAGCAAAAAAGGGAAATAGTTTTACCACATTTTCAGAACATATAACAGGATCATAAAAGTGGAAGAACTCGGGCAAATCATCAGTGATCAGACCAAATGACTTCTCCATCAGGTCCCACTTTTGCCTTGACTCCAGCATCACCACCATTCCTGATAGCTCAGTTCAAAGATTATTAACAATCGTAATCAAGTAACCCAATAGTCAAGAAAAAATAATTATGAAAATTTAATAGATACCAACTTCCTTCGACACTTTTTGTGATTCCGGCCCACCTAAAATTTTAGAAATTTCATCTCATAAACCTTGGCAGTTGGCCCCTCCACCAAGATCTAGCTCCATCACCAACAATAACGCACAGCAATGCACAAGTATCTAAACTAAGCGACGAGATTCTCAAGCAAGTACCCATGCAAAGAACAAAAACCCTACCACTGTATCCTCAAAATTAAACCTCAGAATCACATCAAAGCAAACAGGGAAAGACAAGTAGACAGAAAGATATGCTCATCATGGCAAACAAAGCAACAAATGCATATAATAATCCTTATACACGGGAAGGGTAAACACTTTTCACGCACAAAACACGCACATACTACATAAACGACGGTAAATATTTTCGATTATATAAACGACGGTAAATTTTGTCGATTCATAGTATTTATATGTTTTCACTTACAAATTATCAGATGTGGGCTTCATCTTGTTCCGGCGCGCTTCGGCATTTTTTGTGATGTTTGAAACCCTTTCTTCTCTCGGGGGTAGGGACTTGGGAGTCTTCTCTCTTCTCTCTCAAAATATACTAATAATATACTATACAAATTCACATGAGGTAGTTCGTTCAAGTAAAAAATTCACATGAGGTAGTTCGTTAAAAAAAAAAAATTCACATGAGGTAGTGGCCTTTGGAGTGTATGGAAAAAATTAATGCCCTTCGGCCCTATTGACATAATTCCTATGACCCAAGCGCAATTCGTAAAGGCCCAAAATGCCATTCTTGCAAACTTAATGTGCAAGTACTCTCACCTCTAGGGATGTAACCAAGCCGGGCTGGCTCGGCGAGCCGGCTCGGCTCGAGGGCCTTTAAGCCGAACCCAAGCCCTTTTCTTTTGGGCTCGTGGCTCGCGAGCCATTATTTTTAAATAAAAAAATAATATATTAATTTATATATATATATAAATACTTAATTAATATATAATATTTTATATATATAT
>JBBMKE010000010.1:19688678-19711238 GCA_037834125.1 Lippia alba | reverse complement strand
TTATTTCTTGATCATACTTTTTTTTATCCATTCATAGAAATAAGTATGTTTCACTTTTTTTTTTTTTTTTTTTAAATTGAAATAAGTATGTGATTATACATTAATATTTATAAATTAGTTTAATTAATTCATATTAGTGGATTTTATTTTAATAATTGATTAATTTTTATGATATTTTTTATTGGTTATAAATTTGATGTGCAATTTTGTAATTAAACTCAATTTGTTTAATACATTGGATTCTTTTTTGCATTAATTAAATACATCAAACTTTAACCATTTATTCTAATTTGATAAATATATGTATTGATAATTGTGGATAACTTTAATTTATATATTAGTATATTTTATAATTTTATAATTTGATGGAGTTATAAAAAATTAAACACAATAATTTATAGTTTCTTATTTCGTTTATGGCTTGAGAAAAATACAAATGACTTGATTAACTTTATACAAAAATATATAAATTTTAGTTTAAGGGTATTTTAGTCTATTTATATTTTGTACTAAAATTATGATAAAATAATAACTTTAAAGGAGTAAATTAAAAACACGAGGACTATTTTAAATTTAAATTGAAAAAATTGGGATGAACATGAAAAATGAAATCAAATTAAAAATTCCATCATAAGACAAGAAGATATTAAGAGTTAATGGTTCGATAATAAGATATTAAGAATAGAATAATTGCCATATCTCTGTTCTTCATTACGCGATTTCTCTCAACATTGAACTAGCCTCATGGTTTAAGCATTTTGTTTGCAGCCTTACACAGATGGAAATGATCAAGAGGAATCAAGAGGTGCCAATTCGGCCTTCTTTCCTTATTTACCATTTGCCCCGGTGGTGAAAATTGTTCTCAATGTGTGAATTTTTTTAATTAGTGCCCTAAATGATCAATGCTGAGCCACATATTTCCTGAAAGATTAACTGAGAGAAAATGACGCCTTTGACATAAAAAGCTTAGTCGTGCAAGATGACTTACGCTGAGTTGAAATTTACAAGTCCCTTAAATGTTTGCACCATTTTTCTTCTATATAACATGCCTAACTTTCACATACACTGCATAGGCACTTGAGTTTTTTGAACCTTCCCCAATCAATATCAAAGGCTTTATGCGTGTAGTGTATAAATATATATGCGTTGTAGTTGCACATTTTTGTATTTAGACTTGGCCATACTAGTTGAAGGAACTTGGCCTTACTAGTTGAAGAAGGAAAGGAAGAAAGAAAGTTACCAGAATTAATCCCAGTCCATTTCAAGAACTGGTTACCATTAATTACCAAGTCAAGCATTAATCCGAGTAGTATTTATGCATCGGAATGGATTGTATGTACTTGCTCTCATCAAGTAAACCCACTATTCTGTCTGCTCCTTCATATGTGGATTCTTTCGAAATTTAGTTTAACTCCCAGATTAGAACTCCAAGTCCAATCATTTATCCAGCAGAGCGAGGAGGAGGAGGTTTTGAGCGGATTATAGCCTATAGGTCACCCCAACTCAGGTACGTCAAGTGTGAACCTTATTTACTGTGAGAAGCTTTAGAAATCATCAGTCATTCGTATATTATTTCCATTCTGTTAATTCTTTATTCTGGTGGCAACGAGAACTACATTAATTAGTACTATTTAGATTGGTTTCCAAATTGTTGTCAACTGAAGATTCAGAATTTCAAATAGATCTATGCAGTGTCTGCCAACTCTAAAAATGAAAGAACTTGTAGCTTCTTGTAAGATATTTGGGAGTTTATGGAAAACCAAGTTGGTCTTGTTTTAAGCAGAAATAAGCTAAAAGCTATAAGTTGGATGCTTCTACGCTATTCGATGAATAAATGAAACTTTGTTCGGTCTAATACAAGAGTTTGTCAACCTTTTGTTTTTTCCAAACAACCACAACTTTTACTACAATATTTTACAATTTTAGCTTCTACTTCTCCAAAAGCACAAGGTTTAGAAACACCTCCATAGTCCTAATGATTCCATTGTCTGTCCCATTCTGCAGAGTGATTTTTCAAGAATCTGACTAATATGAGGTTGACATTATTACTTGAAGCCATTTCATGTCTCTTTCTAGCTACAACTACTGCTCTTGCAATATCTTTGTCCAAGCCTGATTGTCCAGAAAAGTGTGGAAATGTGACCATTGGGATCGAATCAAGATGCAGCTTAAATTCTTCATTTACAGTTGTCTGCCTAAACTCCACCAATCCTCCAAGTCCATTATTGAGCAGCATCAATACGGAAGCAATTGAAATTTTTCTGGACGGTAGAGAGAGTCATAGTAAAGCAACCCATGTCAACGGTTAATTGCCCTGATGTGCAGAAAACACAAACTCTGGCAACATCTATTGTGGGAAATCCTTTTACAATCTCAGCATTCTTCAATTCATTGGCTGTTTTGGGCTGCCAAAATATGGTTTGGTTGCACGCTAATAGGACTTCAACTACAATTGGTGGATGCATGGCCATCTGTGAAAATAATTCTACAGATACCAGTGCAATGGTGTTAATTGCTGCCAGACAACAATTCCACCATCACTTCAGGAGTTTCGATATACTTACCAAACCATTCCACCTGGAAACAATAGCTTTTGTAGGTATGCCTTCCCTGTTGATAAGAAATGATTTCAAGATGATTTTAAAAGGCACAGAGGACTTCAGAATAATCTCTTAAATCCATTTGATCTAGAGTTTGGATTTGCACCTCGCATACTGGAGCGGGAAGTAGATGTCACAAATTTGGAACTTCCTCCTTATCACCATGGCAGTATAGACGCTTCATCATTACTTATTGAAAGGAATACAAGAAGAGAATGCAGGTGCAAGACGGGGTTTGAAGGAAACCCTTTTCTGCCTAGAGGATGCACCGATATTGATGAATGTGACACAACCTAGAGAATAATTTCTGCATCGATGCTATATGTGTCGATACATTTGGGGGATTCAGATGTGACTCTAGTAGATGGATTCCGTATATCACCTATCTTGATCCGGTGGCACACTAATTTTTCTTATCTTTGCCTGGAGGTCCACCAGAGTGATTAGAAAAAGAATTAAGGCAAACCACAAACGTAAGTTTTTCAAGAAAAATGGTGGCTTACTCTTGGAACAACACTTCTCTTCAACTGATAAGTACGGCGTAGAAAAAACCAAGTTGTTTAGTTCAAAAGAGCTGGTGCAAGCTACTGATCATTACAATGAAAGTCGAGTACTTGGACATGGTGGCCAGGGTACTGTCTACAAAGGAATGTTGACGTACAGACGGAAGAATCGTGGCAGTCAAGAGATCCAAGAGAGTAGATGAAGATGATCTCCAAGTCTTCATTAATGAGGTGGTTATTCTATCACAAATAAATCACAGGAACAAAGTCAAGTTGTTGGGATGTTGTCTAGAAACTGAAGTTCCTCTCCTCGTCTACGAGTTCATTCCAAACGGCACACTTTTCCAACACATCCACGAGCCAAGTGAGGAATTCCCATTATCTTGGGAAATGCGTGTGCAAATTGCCAAAGAAGTAGCCAGGGCGCTTTCTTACCTTCACTATGCTGCATCTGCACCTATTTATCGTCGCGATATCAAGTCAACAAACATACTCTTGGATGACAAATACCGAGCCAAATTCCAGATTTCGGCACATCAAGGTCAGTTGCTATTGATTAAACTCACTTGACCACACGAGTATTAGGCACATGTGGATACTTGGATCCAGGGTACTTCCAACCGAGCCAGTTCACAGAAAAGAGTGATGTGTACAGTTTTGGCATTGTTATGGTCGAACTTTTAACTGGAGAGAAAGCAATCTCATCCATTAATAGAGCCGAAGTGGGAAGGAGTTTTGGCCACACATTTCTTGGAATCAATGGAGGAGAATCTTCTGTTTGACATTATTGATGCAAGGATCCTCAAAGAAGCCAGGAGAGAAGAAATTGCGACCATTGCGCAACTAGCTGGAAGATGTATGCACTTGATGAATGGCAAGAAAAGGTCGACGATGAAGGAAGTTGCAAACGAGTTAGATGGAATTCAAATGCCGAAAGAAGTTGATACAGAACCTAATGGTGTGCAAGTTGACAATCAGATGCGAGATTATCACTCAATTGAGCTCGTTGAGTATTATGACTCCTCTTCATTCTCCAGAAACACGTATTTGGATATATACCACCACTTCATTTTCACCAGATCATGAACACTCATTGCTTGATTGATCAGACTCAAATTTACCTCACCTATTTGCCTTTTCAGATATTCACTGTCATTGTGTTATGTGAAATAATTTTTTAAATAATGCTTCAAGAATTCAAGGGCAGTTTATTTTCGGTTGTTTGCAAGTAACCTTCTGGGAGACATAGAGGATCACTTAATTTTCAATATTAGAACTGTTGTAACTGTAATATGTGGAAAATTCCTGCGAATCTGATTTCTAAGTTCCAGTGTTCTATGTATTGTATTTCTGGAAACCAACTTGAATATTTCAAGATTTAGCAAGCTTGAATATTACATAATAAAATGTTAATACTGTTTAAATCACAATATTAAAAGATCAATAGGCAACAAAGGAATTAAGGAATAGTAACTCATATCAAGCACAGAAATATCATGCATCTAACAAACTAGTATAATGGAGATCCAATGACAAAAATTCCCCAAAAGAGCTGTACACCAATCTTTTTATAAACTCAAAGCCAAAAACTCACCATATGCTTCTTATCACGCAAACCGATGCAAACATACTGCTTGTTCGTAAGTTCGTCGAAGTAAACATGAGTTCTAACTCGCGAAATGATATGTGAATTTTGACAGGAGTACAAACATAGACACGACACAAAAAAACAAAGGAGTACAAACACATATACAATAATATTAACCGGTTTAAAAATACAGAGAATAATATTAATTCTTTTATTGTTATTATCACATTTGTGGCTCCCATTTTCTTGTTCTTAAATATCACATTTTAATGACGTGGAAAATTAAAAATGGCCATAAGACGAGAAGATATCAATATCTTGCATACCATAATTGCATAGGGAAAATCAGTTAATCACATTAGAGGCTTTTGAGCAATCTGTATAAGAGTTAATGGCCCAATAATAAGATATTAATTATTAAGCATAGAATAATTACGACTGCCAACATTTCGCGTATTTGGATTCTCGCCTCGTTTCATTGCCGAGCAAGATGAGCAGTGAGAGTAGAGAGGATCTGTTTGCAGAGGCGTCAAAGGCTGCCGATGTGCTCTACAGCATTCGGGACACCTATTTTCCGGCGAACCCAGATGACAAAACCTCGACGCTTCTGACTGAATCAAATCTTGCCCTCAAATTGCTCGATGAAATTCCCCCAGGTTTTTTATGTTACACTGATTGATGTTGATACGGGTTCTTGAATCTAATGCTTACCTAGTTACCTATATGTTTCTATTGGTCTGCAGAGAAAAGGAGAACGCCGGTGCAGCGAGCGACTTATGAGTATTTGAGAGGGAAAGTGTTGGATGTGTTTCCTGATTATAAGAAGGAAGCTGAGGATCATCTTTCTAAGGCAGTAAGTAGTATCTAAGAACCTAAGTTGCGGATTTTCAGTCGAATTTTTCGAAAGAAAAGCTCCCAGTAGGGAGCAATTGGCTCTCGTTTTTGGGCACATTTTCAATTTTCTTGAGATGGCATTAGTGATGGTTGGGATGACCTTAGCTCGATTTCTGGAAATTTCTTGATAGTAAGCTGAAAAGCCAGCCAATAGGGAGGGGTGGGCCAGAGGTGATTACAGAGAACCATGGTGATGCTAATTTGAAGTTCGAACTAGGGTTTTTATTAGAGAATAAGGCATTTCAGTGCTGTTTCATTTAGTTCTATTTTTGAAGCTAATGAAATGCTGTACGAAATCGCAGGATAGTAGGTGGAATTGAAGGAACACTACATCTATAAGAGTCGCATTGTAGTAAAAACCAAGTTAGTGTTGCTAGCACCATCTGGTTAGCCAATTTCTGCTAAAGCTAACAAAATAGCACCACAAGATACACATCCTTATAAGTGGCTTGTTGTTTCAGCGGATTGAAACTAGAAAGGCAACTTGTTTAGAAAGTCGTAGGACTTTGCTGAACTCAAAGATGGAAGGAGAAACATGATTATAGTTGTTTACTATTGATGTGCGTGTGTGTGTGTGTGTATCTCTAATCCTATTGTAGTATCTTTTATTTTTGTGCTCTTCTTCTTCTTTGTTTTCTTTTAACCTGGTTTGCTGATTCTTTTATATATTGCTATTATAATAGGTGAAATTGAACCCTTCACTTGCGGATGCTTGGTTAAGCTTAGGTAACTGCATCTGGAAGAAAGGTGATTTAGCTTCAGCAAAGAATTGCCTTACACTTGGTTTAAGCAAGGTCATTTCCTTAATCCTATGATATTAATCGAGAAGTTTTTTGCACATGATTAAATTAGGGAGTTGCCTAATTTTCTATAATTGTGGTTAATATATGATTTCAGGGCCCCAATAAAGGGATTCTTTGCCAGTTATCAATGCTTGAAAGAAGAATGGCTCAAGGCAAGATTATTGATTGTCTTTAATGTTGCTCCTTTTTAACAATTATCTAATTTGCATGACTCATATAATCCTTCCAGGTGCTGAAGACCAGGTAAAAATTGTTGATGACAGTGTAAAGCATGCAAAAGAAGCCATCGCTCTGGATGTCAAGGATGGGAACTCTTGGTGTAAGTCCTAACAAATATATTTATGTTTTGTTTGAATAATAATTTCACCAACACATCTTACTATTAACCTATTTTCAGAAGTTATGTTTTAAGTTATTTCATTATAATGAAGTTGAGCATCCCTTGGATGTTTTTGGATATGCCCACTATTTTCTTATTATCTTATTTACAGATAACCTGGGGAATGCTTGTCTCACATCTTTCTTTGTAACTGGAGCATGGGATCATGGGAAGCTTCTGCAATCTTTAAAAGCATATCAACATGCTGTAAGTACGATGTTGAAAACTTTGTATTAGCTATTTCTCTTCTTCAGTTTGTGTTATGAGCTTTCATTAGGCTCCTAAACTCTATTGCATTTGTCAGGAAAAAGATGAACGAATGCAGTCAAATCCCGATCTATATTACAATTGCGCTATTGTAAGGCCCTATCTTCTGATTTGACCCCTTTTAAGCATTTTACTGGTTGAGACAACACAAAATAAAAGTATACTTATTCTATTGCATATATTTATGTCTACTGTTGAAACCCTTTTCTGCTTTTCCATCTTCTTGATTATAACAAAATGATATTTTCGTCATATGGTTTTAATATATTCTGCTATCTAGTTTATCTTCATTCATTTTATGCTTTTCGATGTTGTTCGTCGCGTAATAACAATTGCCTTTATTTTTCGCTTCTCATCATGAAATGTGATCATAGGTAAACAAATATCTAGAGAACTATGAGAGAGCCCTGAGTGGATTTGAAGCTGCTGCATTGATAGATCCTGGTCTCAATGCCATGGAGGAAGTCGAGAAGATTATTCACCTTCTTGACAAAATAGAGAGCTTGCTTCGAGTAAGATGTTTTTCTAGCTAACATAATAAATCAGCAAACCATTTATCTTGTATGCATTATCTCTTGTTTTTGCTAGCATGATGCGTGTAAATAAGTCAAAATCTCCCCCGCACTCTGTCCTGGCTAAGTGCAGATATTTTAAGTGGTAAATGCAAATATTCAACGAAGTTGTAGCAATTGAATCGATAGAATAACTATGGATTAATCTATCATATTCATCAGGCAATCATTCAACTTCCCTATGAGACGGCTTGGAGATGCTAAATTATTTTTTAGTGCATTTTATTCAAACTTTTTATAATTTTTTAAATGGCACTGCTGTTGATCTACCATAATTTGTTTAACCAATCCGACCTTTTAATAGGACTTCTTTTTCAGCCATTTGGTATGATGCAGCTAACTTTTTATTGTTACACAGGGACAAACAAAGGCTAAACGAGTGGCTTCCTTGGCATCGTCCCTCACTAGTGTCAAGTGTAAGCAATCTGAAATATTGCGATACCTTAAACTAGGTGAATGTGGTTAGAAACCTATTATCTGATTAAAAAACATTCATTTATTTTCCTACTAGTGAATGCTTCATACAGAAGAGAGACTATAGATCATCTATTGGAAGGTCTGAACAAAGCAGTTGCAGTTGTGGGAAAAGTTATATTCTTTGTTAAGCACGAAAATGTGGCACCATTGTAAGTCCTCTCTGCTAAAAATCTCAAACAGTATCTGTATCTCGCTAATTATAATTTCCTCTTGTGCTGATACAAAGTCAAATTGGTATATGTAATATGCAGTTACTATTTGCTGTGTGATTCAAGTCAAATTTGTTATGTCATGTCTGTGTATGGCATAAACAGTGACGCAGTAAGTTTTTCTGCATCAACCTTTTGAACTTTATTTTCTTCATCTCGTTATTGATCAAAGCCTTCATTCACGTACCTTTATCGTGCATTTTATTCCGAGTTTCAAATGGCTTCTTATATAATTCAGTGAAGCAACCCTATATTTGATCCTTTTGCTCATAACTTCACTTGCTAATAAATTGGTTCGACTATCAGATTAAAGAAGGAGATCAAGTCACACTTCTGGAACCTTCTTTCCACTATGTTGATTTTTCCTGGAAAGAAAAGGTATGCTTTTTCTTTGTTTTCAAGCCACTAAATAGACTCATACCGTTATCTAGATACATGCAAGTACCTTCCTAATATCACGTCCATTTGTTTGCCTCTCAGTCGTACAAGTTCAGATCCATCCGAGTTGATTTCTTGGAGCAAGTTATTGTAAACGGGAAAACCCTGCCGCCTCAGCATTCTGTTCGAACGTCGATATATGCTCAAAACAAGACGTGACAAGAACAAGTATGCTTTATTATATGGTAGAATTCTGTGTGAAAGGTTTGTGCATTTTTGTCTGAAAGAAAATGTCATCTGAATACTGAGTTGTAAATAGAACTGAGCTATGGAAACGTAATGTGAATAGAGGTGTGTCTGACATCGGTATTTTTTGGGGGAAATGTCCTTGTATGTATTCCACATTATTGAAACGCTATTCATGAAAAAGAAGCTTTTGAACTGTTCTGCGACCGATTTTTTTAGGGATTATGCGACATAGATTTTTTGTTTAAATAATTAAATGTTACAATATTAAAAGTGTCTCATATGACATGACAAAATAAAATGCATCAAAAAGAATGGTATATGCCTAGGACATCTAAATTTATTATGACCAGTAATAATGTTTAGGCTAAATTTACTACGACCAGTGATAATATGCAGGCTTTACTATGGCCCTTAACGGCCATCTAATAATTTACGTAAAAGAGCAACTTAAGATAGAAGGTAACTACAAACATTTACAACACCGGAATCAAATTATTTTTACTGTCCATACTATATTTGATAAAAGATTAATTATTTTAGATCTTTCTTTAGTGTAACTATTAGAATTTATTATATTACTATAGATAATTTCATTATGAAAAATATTTAGATAAGATATTATTTTTAACATATGTACACCAAAATGGAATTGAATCGAAAGCATTAAAAAAAAAGAATTCATTAATCATTTGAAGCGATTCATGTTATTAAAAAGATAATAATAAAAGTAGCCAACTCCGATTAATCAATTCCCATTAAATCCCGGATCTTTTATACATTAATCGAGTCCCAGCCACATGATTTAGTGAATTGTTATTAGGATTGGTTTAATTTGTTAGGCTCTTATCCAATTGGATAAAATTTTCAAGGAAAGATGTATGGGGTAATTATAATGTAGTTCATCTTTATTTAAATATTATAATTTAATTTTTAAATATTATGGATCGTTTGTGATATTTTCATGCTCTTAAAGTTGTATTAAGGTTGAGTTTGTTCTTTCATTAATTTAATGAATAAAATAATAAATTAATCCTTGCAATATACATTTACAAATATAACAATGCAAATAATTGAGGATCTAACGGAAATGATCACAGACGGTCCATAATATTTAGGGACTGAATTTTAATTTTTAAATAAAAATAGATTGCATTATAATTACATGTTGTCAAATATAATTTTCCCAATATAAAAATAAAAATGTGGTTAAATACACAGAACCCATGTTTATACATCAATTTACTAGGACACGATTTTTGCTATGATTGAATTTATTTTAATTGATTCCAAAATCGCTAAGGGTAATTTGGTAAGAATAACAACAATTACATCATAAGAAAAAACAGGTTCTCCGTACGGTTACAACAGCCTTGTCGCTCACCCTGTCTCACACACAACAGCATTCTCTCACTCGCACACATTACGCAACGATGAACGCATGTATAAATATCCACACAACTCCCATTTCCATCTCCCTTTCTCTCATTAGCAATCGGAATCCGCTGGAAACTTCGAGATAGCCATGAGTGGGGGAGAAGGAACATTGAATGTTCCGCCGGACGTACAGAAGCGAAACCTACCACTGTTGCTGCTGCGATTGTGAGTTTTTTTCTCTAAAATTACTGTTGTGCTCTGTGTTTTTGTGCTGTGAAACCTCCGACTGTTCCTGCTCTAGCACCAGCTGCGACTGTGATTTTGTAGCGGCTTGTTTCTCTAAAATTAGTGTTGCGCTCTGTTTTTGTGCTGTACTGTTTTTGATTGTGTATGTTGTCCATGTAATTCCGCCCAGTGTTTCTATTTTGATGTGTAATGCAATGCGGTGTGTTAACTCGATGAATAAGCAGTATCACTAAGCTTGTAGCCTAAACTTGTTTAAGTTTTGAAGATTTACAATGCCTGTAGTATTTTTGGATAAATGCAGATGGTAAATCGATCTGTCCCGAACAACACTTATCAACTGAAAACCTCTCGATTTTGGGATGCCAGTTTCCTTGATTTTATCTTTTTAGTTATATTTTCTTTCTTTTCACTCTGTCCATTTGCAATAAAAACTTCCTTGTATTTGATTTTAGTTGTGGAACACACCTAATTTCTTTAAATTTTTGTACCGTAAATGGTTATGGAACTAGGTTATAACTCTATAACTATGTGTTAATTGCCTAAATAGATTGATTTGGAAATGAATTATGACATTGTTTTGAATTTAATGAAATTAAGAGTACGGAGCTTTTCACTATAGGCCATTACTGTTTGGGCCTCCAAAATAGCAGCTGGGCTTGTTTGTTGTGTATTGGGCTTTTTTTCTCCACTAATCTCTCCTGGATTATTGAGCCTAATCTTTGTTGTTTTGCATTTTGCAGTGGCAATTAAGGAGGAGAACGGTTGTCATGATTGGCCTGGCTTCGTCCTACATATTTATTTTTTGTGTTGGGCACCATCCTTTTTCACAGTGCAGTGCTTGATATTAGTTACCCTCCCAGCTCTATCACAGACACAGTGCTTCATATCAATTTCCTAGAGCTTCCAATGGCTGAACTCAGTTTCCTTGATATGGAGCTTCAAAATACTGACTTGGTTATCACTGTTAAAGACATTCTCTCGGGCATTGGGATTGGTTCCCTTCTTTATACCGGTCTCGTTTTTATGGGAATATTGCAAATATCATATGGTTCTTCCTGCATTACAATAGAGTCTTCGGGCCGTTGCCGGCGATTCCTTTTTGTATTGGGGATCGTACTTGGGTCGTACCTTTCGGCACATGTCGTGGAGAAATACGATCCCCCGTCGAACACTTTCTATGGATGCGTTTGCTTTGCTCTGTCATCATTTACCATTGCAGGAGCAGTTGGTTTTGCGAGCGACCTCGGAATCGCGGAAGGCCTTCTCAGCATCGCTATTCCGTTCGCCATTCAATCAAAGCGACCATTCACAAAACATCTTGTGCTGCTGATCTTCCCGCTAGTGATGCTCTTTTGGCCTTTAGCCGAAGAATTCGTCATCATCGATGACGAAGATCTTTGTGCTATTGTAGCTGATCTGTGTGTATTACTAAATGTGCAGCACTAGCTCATAGGTTTTGTGGCAGGTATGGAAGTATTTATTTTACGTATTTAATTATTATAAGTACTTATTTCTTAATCTCTTTTACAGCGGTGACCCTCCGGCTCCGGCTCCAGCTCCGACTCCGGCTCCTGTTACAGAAGAAAATGCAACGGCTTCAGCTCCGACTCCGGCTCCTGTTACAGAAGGAAATGCAGGAGATGAGTCAGAAGACACGGGAGATGAGTCAGAAGAAAATTCAGACACGGCTTCGGTTCCTGAGGCAGAAGACAATGTCTGATGGCCTGGACTATGGACCATCAATGGTATCTGTTTGTTTCTTGGATTGTGTTTTCTGTTTAGGATGGTATCCCTTTGTTTCCTGGATTGTGTTTTCTCTTTAGTTGGTATCCGTTCGTTTCCTGAATTGTTTTCTTGGATATTCAAATGGTTTGTTTCATGGATTGTTTTCTTAGATATATATATATATTAGACAACAGCAAGTCATTGAGCAGAAGATATAATATGCAAAAACAAGTTTGAAGAAATTCCACTCTCTTAATTGTTGACATGATGTCAATATCACAAAACAACCAACTCATTCTTGTTAAACTAAAACTTGCTCAAATACCAAATAACAAAATTTGCAACATCCAGAAAATATCCCAACAAAAGACAGCTGCAAGTACCTTTCTTAACAACATATGGCAAATTATAGTCCTTCCCCTTCTGCCACCCTTTCTCCTTGTGCAGTCAGTTGGAATTGGAGTCGCATCCTCTGCAACGAAAGAGAAAAAAAAGATCAGATGAAATGTTAAAAATCTGGCGAGGCACAAACCAAAAAGGACAAACTGCAAGCAATGTTTCTGGACAAATAACAAAGATAGGAGCAAAAATTTATAAGTAAAATACCTGTACGACCAATCTTCACGCCGGAACGTGCAAGGGCTCCAAGAGCATAGCAGCATAGGGGGAGGATTCATCCCTATCAGCTTTCACCTTCATTCCACCTAAAATCACAACAAAGGTCATACTGAGAATCACTGGTCAAAAGAATACTCACCATTCAACCATTTAGGCTAAGCTACTCGCTACAGGTAAAGAGAAAGACAACTGAATAGGAATCCATTCAACCATTAAGGCTAAGCTACTCCTTCCAGATAAAGACAAGGTCAACTGAATAGGGAATCCTGTTTAGTATTATATCCTGAGACAAATCATTAAAAACATTTCCGAAGACTTATACGAACAGGAAGTAAATCACCACTTAAAGCAAAAGATTTTGCAGCATGTAACATTTCAAAGAAGTTAACACATTTATATGAATTTTCAATTTTGTAGACATAAATTTAAATAATCAGGCGAAACGGAACAGGGCATCAGTTCTCCAAGGTGCTAAGGCATCAATGGAATTCAGACACATTTACCCATTTCACATGGGATTCATCCTCTGCCCCCTAATCTTAATACGGAACTTAACATCACTACCAAACACAACTGCTATGCATATTTCTAGCAGAGACGGTACTTTTTATTTATAATGAATTTGAGCACCTAGGAGCAAAAACATATGAAGTAGAAAAGAAATGGCAAACCAAGTGCTACCTTACAAAACAGAATTGAACAGGTAAACAATACCATTGATGCGAACCATTGTTTCCCTACCAGACAAATCAGTCACATGCTGCAAAAGTCAATGGCATCTCTTTCTCCAAAGACAGGGACAAGTAAACATAAACATAGCCGATTAAATACTCACAATGAAGGTGTCGTTGAATGAAGCAAAGATGTGAGCCACGCCAAACACTAGTTCTCCATCCCTAGTGGCTGGTCCAAGGGTGGCATTTTCTTCTTTTGACTCTCTAGTCCTTCGTTTCGACTATCAAAACCTGATTAAACTAAAAGCTTGACATCACCATTCTCACTGGCTATTTTCAGTTGACAGCTAATATGCAAAGTATTGAGCAATACAACATAACAAGCATGTGATTAAACTAATAAACAAAGGGAAAATCTTTTTACTTACTTCCTAAAGGGCATTGCTGAAGGCAGATTCTGCAAGGTTTGCAAAACTTTCTCCACTTCACCATCACTTTTGTTTCGGATTATTTTTCCAGGGACAGAGTCGAGTACCCATAGCTGTTCTGCAACAATTTACACATCAATAAGCCAACGTAAAGGGAAAATCATCGCCTAAGCCGCATGTTGCTGCTAGAAAATCATCTTGTATATGTACGTGTGGTTTTTACCTTTTCTGAATTAATATGTTATTTTAGGGATAATTACACTAACATGTCCTCAGGGTTGGCATAACTACACAAACCTCCCCAGTGGTTTGGGCAATTACAGAAACTTCTCAGTCAAAGAATTTATATATCGGTGAATTTTGAACACATCATCCTGGGACCTTAACCTTTTTCATGAATACACTAATTTTTCCAAGGAACTTATTAAATAATATTTGATTTAGAATTCATGACTATACTAGCATGTCTGCATTTGAGGCCAAATCTTAAGGTATGCCAGGGGAGGTTTTTGAAAATTTTCAAACCTCGGGAAAGTTTGTGTTGGTAGGCCAACGTAATCATCGGTTTTATCAAAATAGATGGAAAATTCAAGAAAACATTATGAACCTGGAATAAAATGTCTTCGGGACCAAGGTTGAGCACCAAGTTCCGATTTTCAATTCTGACGGCAGACCATATGTTGACAGAGTCCGTAGGAAAATCACACGCTTCATATTTACGCCCTTTCTTGAGCAAACAAACTTTAAAACCTGCAATTGACATTCTACATGCAGAAATGGAACCTCCATAGTCAGACCCCAAAACGCGCATCGTCATAATCATCATGATCACCTGTCTCAAATCTTCTTGCTGCGTCCATGCCGTCAGATTTTAGCTGCATCAGAAAACCAAATATCAGATAGATAAACAAGATTCCAGAAAGCAAGAGTGAAATTGCTAAAGCAATCGTGGTAACCTCCTCATAATAATGCCTCGCCACACGCAATTTGTCTGATCAGGTTAATCTGAGCTTGTTCCTGCAAATAAATATGCACAGTTGTGATAAACAACCTGTCTACCAACAACAAGTTCTGAAATTTGTACAGTCAGGTTTTCTAGATAAACAATCATTGCAAGAAAGGAATCTAACATAAGTGGAACAAATCGTTGTATTTGTTAACCCAAACTTCATTAGATGTCCGCACAACCATTCTCTCGTCATAGTCATGAATGAAGCCAAGGTTTCATTTGGTTTATTGTTGTATTATCAAGGGGTCCATCACAGAAAATAAAAGAGTATGCTAGGGATTCAGGAACCATACAGATCTATTTCCTTAAACTTGATTGCTTCAGCCAGTTCACAATTTTGCTTGAACGCATTTGCCCTATCCCCTATTGTTGCCTGTCCCAGAAAATACAGGACATGACATCAATACTCTTAACAAGCAAGGTAAATGCAAATATCATTAACAGCAACAATAATGATAACATGACATACTGGAAAGGTAATCAAGTCGTCAATTTTTCCTCTAAAAGCAGTTAAATGTGTGATTTATGAACAAAGTCAGTCAGCAATATTGGCGTCCCAATATAGAGGTTATATGTCAGTGGATTGAGGCGGAGAAACTCACTTTAATAGACTGCACTGCCCGAACATAATCTTTTAGAGGTTCTTCGAAATCCATCAAGAGGTGTTGGGCCTAATATCAGGATAGAAGAAGATCACATGACTAATCCTCTAAATTAATGAACTACCATAACAAATTAAAATACCTCTCTCTGCAGCTTGATTGATATTATCTGGGATTTAGCACCAAGGTCAGAAAATGCCTTTCCAAGATCATTTCCTTCACAATTGCCAAGTAGCTTGACTGCCTTGCCGAAATCCGATAAAGATTGTCCTAAACAGGCAAGAGTTCATATTCAGACAGCACACACTAATCGCAAGTAGTTAAAGTTTGCATATACCTCTGTGTCTCTTTACAAGGCGGTAAGCCTTCTTTTAGGCTTCAGCTAGGTGATCTTCAAGCTGATAAATTTAATTTTTCATCTTTTCATACTCTGGATTTGATTCTACAACTGGTTTCTCCTTTCCAAGAACAACATCACTCACTCTAGACTGCACATCCTGCCAACATTAATCGGGTGTCACTATCATATGAAATGCTTTTGCCTCTTGGTAAGTGGACAATGGGTTCAATTTAAGTGATTATTGGGGGTCATCCAAATAGAGCCACATAATGGAGTTGCTTTTTAGCTGCAACTGATAAACTGAAAACTAGAACTCTTTTTTTGATAGTTACTACAACAAGGATAGTGACCAGCGAGCTTCATAATACCTAGAAAAAATTTGCATCAAATCTGCCGGCTTCTTCTTGAAGATACCAGTTTCCTTGGATCTTCTCTTTACATTGTATGCAGATCGACAATAAGAATAAGAACAACGTTTGATGAAAAATGGAGAAGGAGAAGAAAAGCACACACTTCATTTCATAATTTTGATGAATAACTGAGATAGGTAGCTATGAATGGGCAAAGTAACAAGTGATAAATCATAATCTATATTTTTTAGGTAACACATGTCAAAAGCACATTATTTTATAAAATCAAATTTCTTGGTTAAGGAAAATCTTTCCATCTATTGGGTACCTGTTCATCAGCCTGCAAAACAATTCCTAAATCTTCACTCTGCTGAAGCTCCTGATGTGAAGCTATTCGGTAAACAAACACATCCAATCCCATGACGTCTCATCTCAATGAGATCAGCACTAAATCTGAACTTCTCTGTAAACCAGAAACCAATGTCAGGCACAATACTGCTTCTAAAAATCTTGTGAAAGTAATGATGCTATGTAAATATCAGGCACTATACTGTAATGCCATCTACTACATAGTAGTTTGATGCTATGTCAGGTAGTTTGGAATGCACCAGTCAGTGGATACAAAATTTAATGAACACGAACTAATAAGAGCAATCGCCATATCTAAGATGTGGAAGTTATATGTCATGTCTGCTTATTCTAGTTAACAGCTAGAGTTTATCCTTTTGACAGAGGCGCCGATTTTCCTGAAGTACAAAACAGATGCCATTCACAAATAGTGGCAGCAAATCTGATGAAATAAAGGACAATTCCTTATAATTTAAGGTCAATAAAGCAAAATTCCACTTGAAAGAGAACAACTAAAAGAAAATGTCCAGAAATGGTTGGTTCCTCTATTATTATGACAAAGATGGAATTTGTTCAGGTTAGAGAATTGTAACTGCTATGACGAGGAAAGAATCTTCAGCATACTCATTTCTGGAAGGGGAGGGATGAAGATACCCTCGTACTTCAAAACAGGCGATCTCTTAACCAAACAAAGTCACTGTACCTTCAGATAACAATTTTCTCAGGACCCTCATACTCAGGTAAATTGGTCCGGAAATCAAGCACTAAATTTTGTATGGCATCAATTGAAATTAAAGATCAAAACGAAAACATCGTAGCAAAATTACAGTGCATAATAAATTGACCCCCAGGCACTCAAAAGCAACCACACCCTTGACCCCTCTTTCAACTCCCGTTGGGTTTATAGTGCGTATTTGAGCTAGCCTGAAGCTAGAGAATATCAACTATGCATTGATATGCCAAATCCGACATAGAGATGTAAAACTGTAACAACTTAAAAGACCGGCATTGTCATGCCTGAGCTCCCAACGGTAATCAAAACCCTGTGAACCTACAGAATCCAATCAAGATTCCAGAAGCCACTCATAAAACCGAGATTAAATGCTAGTGAAACCTATTTGTGATAATTGGTACTGTTATTCATGACAACCAGAAAAACAAAACAATCAACAGACATTCCTCTCTCCGAAGATCAATTATAAACACTTAGTACAATAAAAATGCTTCCTTTAATCAAAATAATCTTCAAAGGTAACTTCAAAGTTCAACTAAAAAACACAGCTCAATAGAAACGGGAAACCCAATTAAATCTGGCTATAATTCACTAATAAAGCAATAGCTGCAATAAGTTTACTCTACTGCAGATGCTCACCCCACACAACCTACCGGCGTACAAAATCAGAAAATTACTTTTGTGATAACTTTGTAAGATATATAAGCCTGAACTCCATTGCCCATTTTAGCTGGATCCGAAACTGATACAGTTAAATACGGAGATTGCGAAGCCGTGGATCGAGGGCTTTGCCCCGCATGACCTGATCCGTTTCTCTCCTGCACATTCATCACAATTTCACAATCTCAAAGTAAACAAACAATTGATAATCTTTTGCTCAAATTCACAGTCTACGGATTCATATAATCAAGAGCGATTATGGTGGAGTCACGTTCGCAATTACCGCAGCGATCATATTGTCTTCCCAGAAAAAGATTCACCCCGAGCAGAAATTACGGCGGCGGAGTGAAGTTTACTGCACCGGAAAGGCGAAGATGGGGAGTGAATAGTGAGGAAGGAAGTTTGCTGCGGCAGTCAATCTGCTAAGATGCGCCACGATGAACACGTTTACGAACTGAGAAGACGACTTCGATATCTTTTCTATTTTTTTTTTTACGCTTATCTTTTCTAATATTTTACCCAACGTACAAGTCTTATTCATAGCGAGTCTTCAGAGTTCATATGTATTGCTTAAAATAATATTTTTTTACATATTAATATATTGATTCGGTTTTACCCATATAATATATTGAGGCCCAAAGTTTTGGCCCTTATGAAAGCCCAAGTAATCCTTAACATTGATGTTATGCATACACTAAGCTCAAAATCATATCAAATATTCTATAAATTATTCAATTATACTTTTTATGCGACATAATTCAAATATTGAGTTAACGAAGTTGATTGAAATTTGAAATCAATGAAAACTCACAGACTTTTGAAGTTAAAGTGATGAGTTAAGAAATTATGAGATATATTGTTTAAAAATAAAATAAAATAACTATGTCACAGCTTAGACATTATAATATGACCAATTTTAATATTTTACATCCCACCATAAAATTCTTAAATTGAAACAAGTAAATCATTTCTGATAAAGTATGTCCACGTATATTTCAACCAAAAATTGCGAAAGAAAAAATAAAACTTATAATTAAAAAGAAGTGAAAATAATAGTATCAAAATCAAATTAGGGCATAGTTTTAAGAAAAATAATACATAAACAATAGTTGGGAATTCTCTTAAGGGAAATAAAAAAAAGGAAAAATTTACAACTTTAGCCAATCGCGTACAAGAATTTATATGAGGCCATTTTAATTCTTCTCCCTCGTGGATTCGCCTCTATCAGACTAACCCGCTCTCGCCAAGGTTGGGTTGTGCCCTAGCTGATTTCACCATCTTTTCTACTGTAATTTCACACTTCAAATCAACATCGTAGCTATTTGCGAGTGGTTACTCGTATTTTGGTTTGCTTGATTGAGGACGCAAATGAATCAGGAGGATAAGGAAAACGAAACGAATTCAGGGAGCTACGCCTGTGTTGGCTAGCGGCCACCTTTGCCGCCGGAGAACAAATTGCTACTCGTATGCTGCCGGAAGCTGGTTGTCACTTCTAGCTGGAATTGTAGCAGAATTTGGTGATCATCCGCTGCCTTGGAAAATCTTCTACCGGTACGGTCTGGTCATTGTCATATTTTCCCGTTCATAACGCATCTTCTTCATAATTTTTATGTTATGGAGTTTGGTTTTGGGGCATGTTCGAAGGTTTCTTTGGGTTAGTTATTCAACTTTGTGTGTCTGATTCTGTTAATTGTGAATCATTTATTGCTTGAATTCATGAAAAATTGGAGCTAATCGAGTTAGGATTGGTCTATAGGGTTCGACACTTGGATCAAGCCATAGCTTAAGATGAGTTTGGGCGGAACCACATTGGATGTGTTGTGGCTCAGGGTACCTTGAACGCTGTATGATTCAGTTTGGCAAACTTGATGTCTTTGACTTTATTTGAGACATTGAGTGTTTACTTGTGTTTAAAATAAACAAACTTCTCCTCTTATCTTCTTTGCGACCTAGAGCCTTTAAGGTAACACATTTAATAATTTTATCAGCAGATGTTCAAATGGCAAAGGCAAAAAAAGCAAAGACTGAAGACCAGCAAGCTGGAGACAGTAGTAATTCGGAGGCGATTATCAAACATCAGAAGCTCTGTCTCTCTATTGACACGGACAAACGTCGAATCTATAGGTCCTTTTGTTCCTTCTCTATTTTTTCTTTTAAGGCATTAACCATTTTATGTTTGTCTGTAGACATATTTGACATGTTAGTTCATATTTATACTAGTTTGGTTAGTTATTTATTATTTCTTCATTGCAATTTTCAGCATCTAGACTGTACTCGTTAAATTTAGTAAGTTGGTGCCATAGAAAGTGAAAGATTTAGATAAACTGAGTAGGTGGACACTAATTTGGTTTTTTCTTTCTTAGCCAAATCTCTGTGCTTTGGTTCCTTAGCAGAAACTGCAAATGTACAATATCCTTTTAACTACATATTCAAACGAATATGAGGCTATATAATAATTGAATAATTTCTTTTAAAATAACATGGACATTGTGTGAAAAGAAAGTTATAGTTAATAATGAAAACTAGTTTGCAACTTAAAGATGAAAAGAAACAGAGAAAAAGATAAACTGATGATGATGCAAAGGAGTTTCAGGGGAACATTCACCAAAAATTGCTTCATGCATACGTATTTGTGCAAGCACAAAAGACGCTAAAAACTGAGGTGGAGTGGACTAAGCATTAGGATGTTACTATCAAAATGTTTATGTGCTGCATTTGATTCTTTTTCGTGGTTTTATATTTTTTTCTCAATACCTGATGAACTTTAGATTGAAATGTTGTCGATGAAAATTGTGGAATACCACTTCATTTGAGCTTTGGCACTGCAACTTCAAGTATACAGAACTCCAGATAGTTGTACCAGAGAATGGAATCGTTGGTTTGCACGCAGATAATTCGGCAATTGAAAAGGTTACAGTTGATGGAGAACCAGCAAAATTTGAAGTCTTCCCTCATTATCAGTGTCTGGACCCAAAGGATAGATGGTGTGTGGTTTCCTCGGTGACTTCGGCTGCTGATACTTCTGGGTCCATGTATTTGTCATCTCTTGAAATCGAATTACTTCCAAATTTGCTGATCATGTGTAGCAAGACATCTGAAACGGACGACAAACAAGAAGAATCTCCGCAAATGGACAATGGGGACCCAATAGCTGCTGATGCCAGCAGGTGATCGATATTCATCCGTTGCTTGAATTTTTCTTATTGTTGCTCTCTTTCTAAGCATTTGATTCCTCATTTTGTGGGAAGTAGATGTTTTTTTTTCCATGTAACCACTATGTGCAGACTTGATTCACATGCTGTGCTCGACTATATTTTAATCTTCTCTTCAGATGTCAAGAGTTTAATTATCTGTTATTCTACATTTAGGTTGGTACAGAATGTCAAACATGTACGTGTTGAGTATTGGGTGGAGAAAGCAGAAACAGGAATTCATTTTAACGATAATGTCTTGCACATGGATAACCAGTTGAGGCGTGCAAGATGCTGGTTTCCATGTATGGATGCCAATTTGCAGTGTTGCTGGTGTGTGCAAGGCTGAGTGACAATTTGAAGCATTTTGATGACTTTGTATTGTTATGCTCATGATTTATCTGTATGTTGCTTAGCTATGATCTGGAATTTACAGTGGCCAGCAACCTTGTGGCAGTTACCTCCGGAACCTTACTCCATCAGGTGAGATAACGTTGTTATTTTCTGGTGCTGTCAACAGTGAGAGTTGTGAGGAGTATTAGGCCACAATTATGGAACTTACATGTACTTAGAGTTTAGGGTTTTCTGGTGTGCATATAGCTAAACAAATGCTGTACTGAGTTCAGGATGTGGTACTGTTTATTAAATTTCCATAGCTTTGTTTTTCCCTTTTTTTGTTTTTTGGCTTGTAAGATATGATTATGTGTAAGAGAAGGGACATCTGTAGATTTCTCACAAGGACTTAGAGTTCACAGAGCTCATATGTCCTTTTGCATCTTATTGTCAAATGAAATATAAGTGGAAAAATGAAAGATGGCTCTATGCTATTGCTGACAATTTTGTGAAGGCCTTACTTCTGTTACAGTTCCAGCAGTTATATTTTCTTGTGTTCTGAAAGGTCACTAATAAATTTTCTTCTAGCAGGTTTTGACCAAGGAAGATCCACCACGGAAGACATATGTTTATAAAATAGATGTTCCTGTTGCTGCTCAATGGATATCTCTTGCAGTTGCGCCTTTTGAAATTCTTCCAGATCAACATGGTGGTCCATTATCACACTTTTGCCTACCTTCTAACTGGTCAAAACTGCATAATACAGTGGCATTTTTCTACAATGCATTCAGGTATTGCCCAATGTTGATCTTTTCCTATCTGATTGTGCCCCTCATGAAGTGCAATTGTTGGTCTTCGAATTTTCTTTTTTGGTCAGAGTTTGGCTTGCCTTTCACAAGTTCTAAACAGTACATTGTGTTATTGAAGTTTCACTCAACTTTATCTGAACCATTATCGTCTTGGTGTACTTCTTAACAGCCACTATGAGGATTACCTTTCTGCTTCATTTC
>JBBMKE010000010.1:19641580-19651878 GCA_037834125.1 Lippia alba | reverse complement strand
TTACTTACTTTGCCCATAATGTTTGGCTGCCTGCTTATACCAACCCACTCATAAGTTTTACCATCAAAATATCGAACCGTGCGCATTCCAGCCCAAATACCTTCACAGCAGCAAAACAAATTAATAATTAGCATACCAGAATCAGAACAAGAAAATGAAAAAGAGGAGCTCAGATTCCTACCAAACCAGTTGCAGATCAGTATATCAAGAATAATGCTGTCCCACCAGCACTCGTTGAAGTTTGGAAGCATGTGGCGGAAAGTAAACTGAGAACACCAGTATAAAAATCACCTCAGCAACTAAAATGAAATGGTGAAGAGCAACAAATGCTAAAAAACTGACCTCCATTAACTCGAATCCAATTGAAAGTACCCATAAAAGAGGCTGATTACGGATCATTATAGCTTTTCCCCACCACCCAAGTATATGAGCAATAACAAATTCATCAAAAAGTGTCTCCTAAAAACAAATACAATATATTGGTCCATGTTTATTAGCGGCACATAACAAGAAACAGAAAACTGAAAGGCATGAGGAAAATTAGGTGTGACATACATAAACATTCTTAAACCTTCTTGTTGGATTTTCAGGCACGTAAATCCGGCAATCGGCACCATAGGATCTTTCTGGAAGTTCTGCATCAGGGAAATTGCACGATTTAAGACACATCACACATCACCGGAGTACAAGATAATAATAAAATACTTCATTTATTCAGAGTATAAACAGAAAACCCAAATTCTTACCAACACCAAGATCAGGATGCAGGAACTTCATGAATTGTCGAGCATCATCACGCTTCTGGAAATAAAGAAAATAAGTCCTCGAATTAGAATCTTGTGAATACGACTATGAAATAAACATTTTATCATAAAGCATAAAGCGCGGAGTTGACAAGAAAGCAGAAAACATAACTAAATTCGTCAGTAGGGTACATTTGTATACTTTTTTTTTTTTAAAAAAAAGGAGGTACATTTGTATACTCATATGCAAAGTTACAAACACAGAAATATGCTGGTCTGTCAAAACTCAACATAATGGCAGTACAGGTTGAATACAAGAATTTATTCTCCACACCCCTTATAATCAGCTCTTTTACTTTAATCTGGAACATGAATGGATACTGTATGCATTAGAATACTTGATACTAAGAATTTATTCAACACCAG
The DNA here is from genome assembly GCA_037834125.1 of Lippia alba. Taxonomy (NCBI): domain Eukaryota; kingdom Viridiplantae; phylum Streptophyta; class Magnoliopsida; order Lamiales; family Verbenaceae; genus Lippia; species Lippia alba. Next base: position 19,650,709 of record JBBMKE010000010.1, on the reverse strand, counting down.
CAAAGAAACTTAATTTTTATATATGCCAAATATTCCAGCTAAAAAAGACCCCACCAGAAAAATATAAGCAAATGCCAACTAACTAACCTGGAAAAGCAAAAATGTTAATGAGACTAGATAAATAACAGCCATTCCATGAACTAGGCGCCAAATTGCAGGGTGTGGTCGGATAAGTACTCTGCAAGTAAGAATACGAGAATGCTCAGAAAATTGACAGTGTTTTGAACAAGTAGATAGGGATCATTTACGAACACCCTGAGGTTTAATCTAATCAATGGAAAGGCACCCTCATAGTTGAGAAATTACGGAAAACACCCTGAGTTTTGGACAAGGGATATGAAAAACACCCTGCGGTTTGTAATTTCTCAACTATAAGAACTTTTTCATAATTGGGTTAAGTTGGTTTGGGTTGTGGGGGGTTATTTGCAATTATCCCAGATAAATAAACTGGCAAGCAGAGAACTTAAAGCATGCAGAGCATATTATGAAAGTGTTCCTCTTCAGAATTTGCTTATAAAAGTAGCTTCTGTTACACTAGAATATTCTAAAAACACATTCCACCTTCAAAATCAGATTACCAAGCTACATAGTTAGCGAATACATTGGTATTACCACACACCCAAAAATGAAACCTCAGCCAACTCCTTGACCAAAAGCAAATACGGAAAAGGATTTTCACAAATGAATAAATAGAACTAAGCAAAGAACTTACGTGGAAGGAGCTTGTAACAAACTATAAGCAAGAAACACAGCAATCATTGCCCATATACCCCTAAAAATCCAATAAGCAACGATCAATGCAGTTTCCAATAAAACAATGTAAGAAAAGAAAGAAAGATCCATATCAAACTTTTGAAAATGCAACATTACAGAACTTGTAGAACACACCTTTTCACAGAGGTAATGATATCACTTTCTAAAGTACGTTCGGGATCAAGAGCTCCACTTGCCCATCTAAGAATTTGGATAAATGCAACTAAATTAGGACAAGAAAAGCAATATCGAAAAATACACAACGTAAGTCAACAGTCGGTCAACCTATCAAAATTCAGATCAATATTTTTGTAATGCAGAACACAGAGAGCAAAGACTTACACAAGAAAGCATGCACCAATGAGTAGCAAAGTAATGGTACGAGGCTTGTATGCCCAAGCGGTCCATGGATCTAGCTCGTCTTCGATGATTGATGGACTGACACTACCATTTTGGTAAGCGACCGTCTCCCTCCGCCTCGTTCTCCTATGGCCATTCACTTCCATAACCCAGAATATCAAATACTCTGAGCTTTTCTGTAGTTCAAGAGATAAATCCCATGAGATCTTTCCTGAAGCATCATTAATATGTATACGATATAATCTTCTCAGGATGAAAGTGAAAAGGTGTATAGATTAAAGAACTGTGGTATCAAATTTTGAGACTGACAAATAACATCCAAATGACAAGTCAACGTGAAAGGTAGCATAATTATCACCCAATTAATCTTCATCAGCCATAAAAAGTCAAAAGTCACTAATCCTCCCCCAAATCAAAGCTAAAAAGGGGAAACTAACAGTAGATAATTACAACTCTGAAACTCATCCCTTCCATAGAAAACACAATTCATAAGCAAACCTCATGATTCTATCATTGATCATGAAAAGATGCCCAAAAGAACTCGAACAAGGCATTATTACAACAATCAAAAGCCTGTATCGCATCAGACAGCAAAAGGGACATTTATATGGTCCCATTAACTTTTTATTTTGCATGTGATTTTCTAAGCATCAAATTCACACCATAGAAAGACACAAGCTATCATTAAATACATTCACATTTTATGCGGTTCTCCCAATATATTAACATTGTGCTTAACACTAAAGCATTAAGAATTTGATTCCAATGAAAATAAGAACATAAACAAAGAAAACCAGTTATATTTTAAAGATCACAGTAGAACTATGATTAAAAGATGTAGAAACTCAAAGTGCCAAACAATAACGAACCTATCAAGCCAGTCCCTGAAGGCCTCCAAACAAGATAAGTTTGGAACATGCAACTAAATTATCCTCTTAATTCTCACCCAATCCCAGCTATGTAAACCCTAACTAGCCTTTCGTGATCCATGAACAGTAACAGAGCCAGTCAGTTAAAAATCAACAAGCTTTTCACCAAAAGATTAAAAAAAAGTAAAAGGGTATATCTGATGTCACTATCAGCCCTAAATTGAACAACACCCAATAATGATTTGGTAAAGTTACTCATTGCATGCAATGAAAAAGGCCAGCAACAAAAACACCACCAAGAAAATCTCACATAACCCCGAATTTCTTCTTCCAATTGAAAGCCCGATTAATTCAATAACAACCCAGCATCCAAAACCACGTCAAGTGCATGCGAGAGATCACAACAATCACATAATCCCAGAAAAGAAGCCAGCACAAAATGGGAAAAAGTGAAGATAAAAATGTAAACTTTACAGACACGTGACACCGCAATACATGTCTACAATACTCTGCGTGCACGCATACGCATTCGCGAAAAAGTGTTAGTGGCCATGATTAATCATGGCGAAAATGATTTTAGTCAGATGAGACGGCGTATCAAAGTATTCTTCACTCACGTTGAGAAAGGCCGACAAGATTGAACGAAGATACAATCCCAGCCGTCAGATCAAAAACCAGAGACAGATACCGACTCGAGAGAAAGGAAAGGTGGAGAAGATAACAATGGCTGCTGACCCTTTACTCAAAACACGCGAAAATTACGCAATACAGAATCTATTCCTCGGGAAAAATGTTTTTGCAGGCAAGAATCTTGATTGGGGAGATGGAAACAGACAAGGCAAGAACTTTATAGTAGTGTTTCAACGGGAAGGCGGTGGGTATGTGTTAAAACGGTACGGTGGTCAAAGGAACAGAGTTTTAGAGAGAGAGAGAGAGGATCAAAATTTTGAGATTTGGGGTTTCCTGTTTTTGACCTTTGTGAGAAAATTCCGTTTATGCGGGAGATGATTGGAATTAAATTCTTAAGGTGGGCTGAATTGGGGTTTATATAGAGAAGAAAAAATTGAAACTTTTAAGCTGGGGTTGGGATTGGTTTTGGGGGTGGGGGCGGTTTACAGACTACAGTACTGGTATGTGAAGGTGGCGATGGGGATATTCGATTCACTTCAGGCGAATACATTAATTGGTGCATGCCGGCTTATTCCAATTACCATTTTGACCTTCTTTGCATTTATAAATTTTTTAAAGTAAACAATCATTATTATTATTATTATAGCAATAAATTTCAGGATCAGACTTTATTTTCTATTTATTTCGTATTTTACCTCTTTTCATAATTAAATGTATAATCGTGTACCGTAAACTGCATAAGGAGGCAGAGGCGAGTTCAGGATTTCAAAAAAGTGGATTTGGTCGAAAAGAGTTTTTTAAATAATAGAGATGGATTAAATTAGTTGACGACGAATTTCGTCTTATCTCATTAGTAGACTCTGTGAAATGTTGCTAGAGAATCACTTTCTCTTCACTTATCTCTTGGTTAATCTTTGTTGATGCATGGTTTAGAATATAATCTAAAAGTTTATTGATTTAATGGTGACGAAGCTATAATTTTTTTTTAAAAAAAAATTATATGTATATAAAATAACTTAATTATTAAAAATGTTATAAAATTTTAAAGGGGCAAGTACTTCGACTTGTAGTTCCATTCCTGCACAGAGGTAATATAAGCATATTGCGCATTCAATTAAGAAAAACATAATAATAAAACAAATATTTATCCATTGATTCAATTTCTGCAAAATTGTACAATAGTGTTTGTACCAAAAATTGAATAATGGAATAGCAAGTACGGGTATATTAATGGAATGATATTAGGGCATCACATGTTTGGGTAAGGTTAAGATATGATTAAAATGAGTGATTACAAATTAATTCAATCATTACGATACGTATCAATGATGAAAATGCAAACTTGAGTTTGTTTCTTTTGACCCTATTTTATTTTCGTTTTCCTCATCAAATATGGGGACCGAGACAATCTCTACTGCAATTTCCATGCAATTTTGATTGGGTTATATTTTCCAAATTATCACCACTTATCTTGTGATGTTTCCATCACAATATCGAAAATGTATAAAAAATCATTTTTTATACAAATTTAAAATTTTAGATATAGCTAATAAATACTTTTTATTTACAGTAATTTATGTTCAATTTCAGGTTACACTCGATGAATTTAAAGACGATATTTATATTGAGATACATTTTCAACAATAAATTTTTATTATATCTTTTTGCTCTTCACATCCAATATAAAATGATAGTTTTAGGAGGACCTTACGTGTAATGCCCGTCCGGGACATCGCATGTCTATTCCGCGCAATGGCCCCAACTTGTATATAGTATTATCGACCATATATCCGTTCGGCTCGGAGCAAGCGGTGACAAACGGACAACCTAGCTAAGCGGTACTAGACTCACAAAGCGAGTAACATACACAAGGAGTGCGGAAGCATAAGCAAAATAACATCATTCAATCACGTAATTTGAGTAATGATATTCATCACATAATTGACCGACATGGTCCAGCACATAATTGCTCAAAATGCGAAAACATAAATCATCCTAGTGACCGACACGGTCCATCTAACAAAAGTAATCGAACATCATACATACTAAGTCCAAAACCAAATCCGAAAAGAATACGGACATAACGTAAATTATGCAAGAAGCATAACTAGTACAAAACTAAACAACAAGACAAGACTCTTAAAGAAAGACCCCGTCTAGCTTGACTCCAAAACGCGATCTGCGGACACGAAAGGTAAAGGAGGTCAGCTCAAAAGGAACCGGTGAGGAAGAGTGAATAGGAAAATATAAGGTTATTATTCATGATCAAAACAAGGTGTTCATGATCCAATAAATTTTCAAAATCATTGCAAGGTTTTCAAATCATGGATCATAAACCAAACTCATGGCTCGATGAGAATGAGCTTTCCAACCAACTCCCAAACTCAAACAAAATCAAAATCAATCCACCCAAACTCCGTAATGCCGAGGGTGTACAGCCCTACGAATATCGGTTTAAAACATTTGAGAAGTGAGTCCATGAAACTACACATTCTCCCTTGAGTATACTTTGGCCCCGAACACTCCGTCAAAACCTAGGTATCTCTTTCAAATGGAAACTTTGTAAGGGGTAACCGTCGGCCCTTGCTTTCTTGATATTCCCACTTACTCCATCCCCGAGCTCTCACATCCAAGTCCAACCGTGCAAGCGTCCCTGCAAGGTATCAATCTTGACACCTTTTTAAGTGGTGGACTGGTACTTCAAACAATTTTCTGGAACTTGATAAAACAAGTACCAGTGCACAAGAAAAGTAAATAAAATGGAATGAGCACTGCACGAGCGATTTATAGAGGTTCGGTACCAAGAGTGTAAAGTACCTACTCCTGTCCCCAAATTGTTAGCTTGGGAATTATCAAAAGATTTTCATTAAGCACTTCGAGATCACAAACAAAACTTTGTGACTCTTACAACACAACTCATAGTAGGATAGATAAGCTACACCTACTTTTCTATCTTACAACACACACAAATGAACAATCTCACCATACAATCAGTGACACGCTGAGATACCAAAGGAAACCTTCCAGAATTACTGGAAGTACCACACAACCGTCCAGACTCACTGGAACCACCATACATCAAATCTGTCCACTGGAACCACCATACATCAAATCTGTCCAGACTCACTGGACCTACAAGAGGCCAACTGCCTCATTTCTGCACGAAGCCAATACTGCACGAAGCCAAACCAGGAACGTCTGGTACCAAACCACGGTCAAGTTTCAGAGAGAACACCACCCAAAAGAGTGGACGCCTAGGCGTAAGTTCATCTTTGCATTTGCTTGGCTTTATACTGCTGGAACTTATGTTATGTATGGAAAGAATCTTCTACAATCAATCATGTCAGCCTCAATTAGTTATTCTTTTCTTCTTTGGTGAGTAACTTTGCCTTGATTTGTTATCAATTAGGACAAATACTTTCCTCATATAAAGATTTGTCCAAGTCAATGCACGATTCTTTGACTTTCCTTGATTGCCCAAATCCTGCAAAAATAATTAAAGGCAACAATATAATTATATCAAATCATCAACAAAATAAACTCCAACAAATCTCCATACCATATTCATAGTATGGTTCAATCCATCTCACTACACAACGCACGCTTAAGTAATATATATTAGAAATCCGAATCCAAAACGGTTTGGGTAGTTATCCCTTATATCAAATTATTGGAATACTTTGCAAACCGTTTTCCATAAGCAAATATAATACTACGAGCCAAGCTCACAAAATATGGCATATAAAGCCTACTTATACATTTTCGAAAACAGATGTTGAAAGCATCAAATATGAGAAGTCATTGGTGTCCACAGTTTGAAAACATTTTCATAGTATACTCTTTATCTTTACCTAGATCCAATCAAAGAACCACCTTGAGCAAAGAAGCTATTCGACCGGAGATTTACCACTTTGTTCGAGAAGCGGGACCTTACATTACGCATCTAATTCTCAATTCCTTTTTATTTTCGAAAACAATTTCAACGTTTTGCGGTTATTATTACCAAGTAAAGTATTCTTCATTACATATTATCGATATCGCTTATAAAGTTTATAAAGAGTTATAAATACAAGAAAAATCATTTGTACTCTATCCATTACCAAATCATCCAAATCTTAGAAATAGGAAAAATAATGAACTTCCTCCTAGTAAAAGGGAAGTGATTATGTCATATCATTACTTGCATAAAGATAAAGTCATAGAAGAAAAGAAAAAAAGAGGTCCAAATTGGCAACTTTTGATTGTAATTAGGGTCGGCCCAAGTATATCATATTACTATTAAAAATTATACCTATCATAGAAATCCAATTCATAGATAAATTAGAATTTAATTAAACTATATTGATAAATATATTATACTTATTATGTAATCGATATAATCAGACAACACATATAATATATTTATTTTTTTATTATATTAATTTGATCAAGTTAGATTTAACAAAAATTATTTTGTGATCACTGAGTAACTGGATATTAATTAAAACAATCAATAAATAATAACTCATAAAATTGTAATCTAGTTCTAATGTGAAGACTAATCATGTCAAAAGTAATGAGTAATCGTTTCCACTCGAAGTAGATCTTTGAGATCTTGACCAAAATAATTAAGAGGATCCCATATGATTGCAACTTTGGGGAAAAGAAAATTTTAGCGCATGTGATGTTTAAGCATGCAATGCAGAAGGTTGACTAAATAAATGATTAGACATAATTAAGTCACTAATGATACTTATCTTTTTTCTTTTTTTGTAGGCACTAATGATACTTATCTTGAAATGATTATTAACTGCAAAATGGCAGACGATATACTAATACAATGCATCTATTCACATCCTCAAACCTTAAGACTTACAAGTGGACTAAACTTAAGGGAAAAAATATTAAGCATTAATGTTCTTAGCCGATCTCTTGCAACCTCGCATGATTTTAAGACATCAAAAGGATTATTTTTGGATAAAAGAAACAATTAAACAATATTGCCATAATAATGACCGGTTATTATAATATGGAAGATCATGAGGATGAAAAGAAAATAATAGGATATTAAGATACAATAATGTCAAGATTCGAGTTAAATATTTAATGATTTTGGAGAGGTTGCTCGTTGCAAAAAAAAATTACATTTGAAATATTTTAAAAACTGCATAAAAAATATTATGATTTAAAAACATTAATTGGGATTGATGGTTGCCATTTTCATTTCGTAAATTGTGAATGATGGGATGGCACAGAATTTGGTAGGTATTGAACTTCCTCAAATGTGTCCGTAAAGTACTAAATAATAAATGCACCAACAAACAACATATGGGCATTAAATTTAAAGGCGTCAATTTCATGTTTTAATTATGCATTTTATTTTTTATTCTCTTTATTAATAAGATAGTTGAAATTATGAAAGAAATTTTTTTAAAAAAATTCATATCACTGTTGATGGTGTCTAAATTCGATAATATACCGAACGACGAATTTGGATTCAAAATCACTCAAAATATTTGTTTGCGTGAGATAATTTTGGATCACTCTAAGTTGACAAAGAAGAACAAAAGTGAGGTTGAAGACCAAAATAGGAAAATATGGAGATTGAACCTGTTTTGGCATTTCAACCCTCAACTCAGATAATTGTTTGAGTTGAGAATGCAAACAAAGTGTAGAGTGAGTGTATGAAGGAAAACTTACCATTAGGAGTGATGGAGGAGGGTTTATAGTGGCGTGAAGGCCTTATACGTGCAAGTACACCCTCAGTAAGGTGTGGATCTTGTCTGCTTTGCAAAGGGACTGATGACAGTCGGAACTGTGCTTTTCCGATAAAGCATTGTTTGTCTGTTCTTGCAGAGATGCCAAACAGCGTACTATGTGCGGCTGCAATTAATGCAGTCAATTGTGGATGGTACTTGCATTAAATGTGTGTGTATTGTAGTGTTGTGGGTCGATGACACACCTAGCTCGAGGGTCCCGGGTCGAGAACCTCTCTGGGTCGGGGTGCTCTTCCTCGTGGCAGTTACAACTCAAAAGCCTTCTTCTGGCAGGAGGCCAAATGCTGGCTCGAGGAAACTAATAGCTAGGTCGAATGCGGGGGTAACTTAGCCCCATCCCCAGGGTCGAAGCTGACTCAGTGAGGACACATGGAGCCTAGTCATTAGTCCCCAATTTTCCTCTTATCAACTACGACAAATTCTAATCCGATTTTAATTCAATCAAATCGGCATAATAAGGAGATAAATATTTTATACTTGTCGTGTGATTTATGAAAATTTTGGAAAGAAAGACAAATCAAACAACAAGTGTAATATATTTGTCATTTGAATTGATTGAGTTCAATTGAATCGAGTCTGAGTTAGAATTTTTCACTATTCATTAATTTTTCTCTCTCATAATCTCATCAATATGCGCAAGTAAAATAAAATATGAAACACAAAATCAAAATAATCATTAAAATTGTTTGGTGATCCCAATTGAAAAAGACCAAAAAGCCCATTTAGTGTTTGTTCTATTTTTAACACCCATTTTGAAAACC
>JBBMKE010000010.1:19308841-19322148 GCA_037834125.1 Lippia alba | reverse complement strand
CTCTTCCATGTTAGACATCTTGTTGAGCATTTTTTTTTTTTTTCTCAGTCACAACGTGTGGTCCTTGTTTGGTAAAGAAGGAATTTTTTTATTTTGTTGCTGGGTTTTTACCTTACACAATTGGTCCTTATGTTTTTTCCAAGGGAAAACCGACGGAATTTTTATTTTGTTGAATATTCCGACGGGTGTTATGTCCAGTTGTTAAACACCTCTGACAGGTGTGTGTTAAGCCTCTTCTTGTTGAAGCTTTAAATGGCACATAAGGTGTCTGAATATACTCATCTTGGCCAGGGACACCATGTATCATATTTTCATAAACCCTTAAATAAAGGGCTTTGCTGAAGACAGGATCTACAAAGTTCTCTGTGTCCTCTCTTCTCTCATTTATTGCAGCTATTGCATGGCAACATGGATAACCACATAGTTGAAACATCCCACAAGAGCAAATTCTTTTGTCCAGATCCACTATGTACACATTGAGAACATGATGGATCTCATATTCAGCTCCACCACAATAGGTTGCAAAACAGTTTCTTGCAAACTTCTCTTGTAACTTTTTCTTTTTCATAATGTTTAGACAAATTGTGCCTTGATACTTATCCATCATTTTCTTTTTTTGCTGAATTTTAATCATAATCTTTGTCCTTATCCATTCAAATATAGAAATGATTGGCAAGCTTCTGGCAACAAGTATGTATGCATTGAAAGATTCTGACAGATTATTAACTACAACATCACACTTACAGAATAAATCAAAGTGTGATCTTGTCCATTGCTGAGGTGGTATCTCCCTCATCCATTCTGCAGTAGTCTTGATCCTCTCATCCACCTTAGGATCAGCTTTCTCTATTCTCTTCATCACCCTCTCAAATTCAGGTTTACTGCCTGTTGAAGCTACTTTCCAAAACAACTCCTTCAATTCATTGGTCTTGAATTTGGCTTTGAAGTTCTGGTATAAGTGTCTCACACAATATCTATGCTCTGACTGAGGAAATAATTCCTTGACAACCTCCACTAATCCCTTCTGCCTATCACTCAAGAAGGTCCACCTTCTTGAGTTGCCTATATCATCCAACAACTCTTCCAAAAACCAAGTCCAATTTGCCCTGTTCTCAACTGACACCACTGCCATTGCTATAGGCCACATATTGTCATTACTATCTCTCCCTATGGTACACAACAACTGACCACCATAAACCGTTTTAAAAAAACAACCATCCAACTGTATAATAGGCCTACAACCCACAATAACCCATTTTTCATAGCAACTATAGCTTCCCACAACCTATTAAGATCTCTTGAAGTCATTTCTTCATCTGTTTGGTTGATTGTGAAGTTTATACAATTGATCCGCTCATCCATTGTTTTGTCCTTTTCATGCTGCACATTAGACTGTGTCTCCTTCTCAAGCACCTCTCCTTAAGAGTTCAATGTAAACCAATTGATGTCTATAACCTGACTATAGAACACCAAAGGATCAGTGGTCCCATTTATCCCCCAATCAACAAACCTATAGTGCATCATTTTATTTAATCCTCCCTCTAATGAGTGTCCTGGCATTTTCCAGTAGAAATGCACTGAGCTACGGGCACCACCACCTTCTTCATACACATCATACATCTTTGTCAAGTTTAGCTCCTCCACTTTCACACCCAACTTCTTAAATAATCTTCCACCAACATATGTCCTAGATTGACAATCTTCAAACTTACCCCCAATACACATATGTATCTCAACCATCTACAATTCAGGGAAAAAAAAACATAAGGACCAATTGTGTAAGGTAAAAACCCAGCAACAAAATAAAAAAATCCCTTCTTTACCAAACAAGGACCACACGTTGTGACTGAGAAAAAAAAAAACAAATGCTCAACAAGATGTCTCACATGGAAGAGACAACGTTCTTTGAAAACACCAAACACTTTTAACATGGTGGTAGGGACCAAAATATATCCATGGAACCCATCATTTCACAACACCAAGTATGCCAACAGAATAAGTCTAAAATTGCACGAGTTAGGCTCCATAATCACATAAATTTGTAAGCTTCACATGCAATTTCAGCAACAGTAGGTGACAAATTGAAGAGTACAAGCCCCATTAACAACATGGTAACACTTAGGCATTAACAAATGCAAGAAACCTTAAATTCCGTTGCATACCTTGGCCAATCAACACTTTAGAGACACTTGTGAGCTTCCAATTTTGTTGCTTTTGTAGGAATCCTTGTTGATTTTGCCAAATTCCACCAAGACTCTCTCCGAGGAACAAGGGTTTGTGTTTGAGAGGGAAGTTCCAAAATTTTTAATTATGTTTTCAGACAAAATTGGAAGCTCACAAGTGTATCTAAAGTATATATGAATGGGTAATTTTGTCTTTTTAATGCTAAAATCATCTGAAAATCGTGGCGGGAGGCAGTGAGCCTTTTTTTCAAAAACATAAGATGTTTCATTGGGAATTGTTATCTCACAGGGGGGTAGTTTGCGAATTTTCAAAATCACAGGGGGGTAAAATGCGATTAACTCCAATTAATCAGATTTCATCTGTCTCTAGCTCTAGGGAGCTTTCCTATGAGTTCCGAACTATCAAATCTTATCTCGTAAGCTATCACTTATTTTCTCTTGTCTCTTATAAAATTGGTCATTTCCCTTGAGTAGAATCACATTATATATGTGTCGATTCTAATTATGAAGGAATAAGGTTCCATGCATGGCTACATATTTCAAACTTTTGAAAATCAATTTATGGAATTTTATAGATATTTAATATATATAAATAAACAATATTATATAATAGAGAATTATTTTGTCACGAATTATTAGATTCGATGAAAGCTATCTTTACCCATAATGATCTCAATATCTCATGTTTTATTCTTTTGTTCATCATGCTTACAGCCCTGGCTCTACATCACCAAACATTACATAAAGTTTTGATTCTTTTATGCTGATTATCCATATGCTACGAAACAACACGATAAAGTATGATATAGTGAGAAAATATTTTTTTTAAGTGTTGAATGATATTATAATTTATTATAAATATGTAACATAATTTTTTTTTACTAGTACTACTTGTAATAATTAAATTATTTAATTTCGAGATTCTGACTCCCCATTAATTTTAGGGGCACCACCATTATATTACAATGTATTCTGATATTTATGCAAGCTTGTTTATGATAATTTAATACAAAAACAATTAAGTTAGTACTGTATATCATACGATTGTGCTTTAAGGTAAATATTAAAGTAATCTTTAATTTGTGAACAAAAGTGTTACCCCATAATAATTTTACACATAGTTAATCAAATTAAATAGAAAAAGCCTAGATTTCATTGTTAAGCACGTAAAGGAGTATTTTATTATTTTACGAACCTCGTGCTTATTGAAAACATTAATTTTTCTAATATTTAAATTAAGAGATTAATCAATTAATCACGTCTTTTCATGTTCCCTAACAATGAAATGACATGAAGTTTGACAATCCATTACTTGTATAGTTGTATATTTAATAAAATATTATGTGGTGTCAAAGTTGTGTTATTTAAAAATATTGAATTTACAATTTTATTTACAAAAAAAAGCCAACAATTTTATATTTATAAAAAGCGCTTCCTTCCCTCTTATATTTATTTTTATATAATTTTGTCTCAGGCCCCGAGTCCCCCGAGTTTATACATTTATAATACTTTAATTTTGGAATCCTAATAAGATCTTAGTTCCGTCTATTAAATACCAGAAAAATGAATAACTAATAAGCAGTTATATCACACTCATATTAACGCAGAATTTTTTTGTGATTTTGATATAATTTTTAAGAAAACTATTATTTTGAACGTGAACACCATGCGTATCGATTTCATAACAAATAGAGATAACTTCACTCACTTACAAAGGTTGAATTGGTAAATGAAAATGAATTATTTTTAGCACATGATAGATTCCTTAACAATTTGATATTGACTTGTCAGTTGTCACCTATATATGTTATCGACAAAAACAAAAGACTGGGGACTTTCATCCACGGAATTCACGTTTATAAATTACTTACAAACAAAAAACCACTTATTTCTAATCCAAAATTATTATTACTATTATTAACGGGTACACTCAAACGAAATTTAAATTCGAAATTTCGAAACGTTGCTTTAAAGAATAAATTCATTAACCATTTCGATCAATCTTTATTTGCTTTTTAATATAAGTTTATAAATTAAAAGAGGAAAAAGCAAATTATCTTCTGCTAGTAGATGCCGCGCGCATACTCATCGTGTGTGCAAATAAAAATAATACTATTGATGTGCTAATTTCATATATGGCCCAATCCGCTAGCGATGGTCCAAGAAGCCCATTGGAGTAGAATGTTGATGACAGACTAAGTTGAGGTAATGGCCCAGGAAATATTCAAAGAAGTCTCGGCACCAGAAAGGATAGCAGGAAGGTGGGGGGTTCGCATTCCGACTAGGAGGTCTTGGAATGCTCTGCGGTTCATGACTGAGGTGTCATTGGAGTCCAATTCCTTGATGAGTCTACTAAACCTATTGGAAATCCATTCGGTTATCTTGCTAAAGGAGTCGTGAAGTGCAGGAGTTTGAAGAGTTTTTATAATGTCTTAGTAGTTTTGTTCCCTTATTTTCCTCTCCATGTAAATCCTAACTACTTTAGCTAAAATTGGGGAAATACTCAACTATAAAAGGAAAGAAAAATATTAAGGGAAGCACGCATTGGGCATATAAGTTCTTTTGTAATTCATCGTATGTTTCAGTATTTGAGAAATAATATTGAACTTCAACTTTTCTTATTTTTACTCTTATCAATAGCTTTGATCCATAGTTGCATCCTACTTATATAAATTTAATGTTGCTACTTTTTTGGTAAGCAACAACTATTAATTTTAATATAATTATTAAATTATGATAAATAATAAAAAAATTAAAATTTAAGGAGAAAAAGATAAAAAATTATACATTAAAAAAATAAAATAGAGTGAGAAAAAATAGATAAAATAAAAATATTATTGAGGTGAGAAAAGAAATAAATAATTAATTAAAAAAGAAGAGAATGCAAGATAACAAAATAGATTAAAAAATAATAAAAAAAGATAAAAAGAGGTCAAACGGTTGTAAAGGGAGTTCAATGATAATACGTAAATTAAAAAAAAAGAAAATTGAAAAGTCGGAGGCAGAAAATGAAAAAGTCAAAGATACCACATCTACCGCTATCTACCCCTGACACTTAATAATATAGTATAGTATAATAACATCGTTTAACTTTTCAATTGAACTTTTTAAATTTAAAATTATAATCTATACTATGTAAGAATTTTCAAATTATCATATGTACTTTGTAAAAAAATTTAAATTCATCTCGATCATTTAGGGCACGTTTACATTTTTAGTTGTGATTATGTATGTTGTCATAAAGCGTGTATGTGTATGTAGACTAACATGTGTTTACTACTTAAAATCCCATTATGATTTTGCAAGTTTATTTTTCTTTGTTATTTAGTTTTTCAAGACCAATAATATGAGGTAGAAGCACATTTACCTAAACACCCTCCACAAGGCTTCACGTTTAGACTGATCAAATTTGAAATTAAATAAAACCACAAAATAGAGTAATGCCATAAATGCAGATGTAGCAATTCCAATTTCCAACTCACAAATCCAAATTACATCAAGGAAAAAAACCCTTCATCGTCGTTTTATTTCCGTTGGGCCAAACTAAACCCTTCACCGTCGTTTTATTTCCGTTGGGCCAAACTAAACCCTTCACCATCGTTCTTCTCCGCCGTGCCAGCCATGCCACAGGTAAGAGCTTCCGCCACGCTGTGGGCCTCCGCCACTAGCTAACAACTCAGATCCCCAATTCCGACAACCTCATCGCACCTCCTTTGAGGTTGCACCCAGTAGATTTGTTTTTCCTTTAGCTTTTTTCTCTTCAATCTGTCTTTGCGATTTATTATTGAAGTGGGATGGAGGTCTTCTTTTTTAGAATATTTTGAGCCAAATAAAATTTTCTCAAAATTGTGAAAAAGCCAAAGATGGGGTTTTCAATGGCGAATCCATGTAAATTAATTGAAGTTTTGGATAGATAAGTAATTGCCGCCTCATGTCAAGATTCATGTTTTCTCAAACACGCCAAAATTGCGTGTTATATTCTCACCCATTATAACATAAATGACACGGGTCATGTGACTATAACCGGGTCAACAATAAGAAAAGTTAACAGAGGATAAGTCATGTTAAAATCCCAAAACATGCTTAATTCAACAAAATAAACGCGACCTAACAAGTAACAACCAACATGCTATACTGTCCTACTTGGGCGTAATCAAACGGTTACCATGACCAATCAACAAAAGCCAACATTACAAATCAAAGAAAATCATGTGTGGATAACATATTGTAAGATGAGAAAAATATCAATGATACTACCAAACTCTCAACAACCTTCTACCTTTCCGTGCTAAAGTTGAACTTAGCAACCATTATTTTTACCCCGAAAAACATTCAGGTGTGAAATGTGAACTAAAGCCAATTCCTCCTCCTCCCATTTGTCGCGTCTATGGCCACAATTTTCACTTCTTTCCATCTCTTCTCCCTAATCTTAACGCGTGTCAACACCTTGTCCATTCCAAATAATTAAACCCCTAGTTAATCCTAATATTCAAGATAAATCAATAGAGAGATTTACGCTTGAATCCAAATCGTATTTATATAAGCTATCAATTGATTCAGATAAACCACAGGCAATATTCTTGTTCTGCTTGCAAACATTAATGTTCATAGATTGAAGCATCAAATTC
This sequence comes from Lippia alba, assembly GCA_037834125.1. Taxonomy (NCBI): domain Eukaryota; kingdom Viridiplantae; phylum Streptophyta; class Magnoliopsida; order Lamiales; family Verbenaceae; genus Lippia; species Lippia alba. Next base: position 19,315,337 of record JBBMKE010000010.1, on the reverse strand, counting down.
AAGAAATTACGTGAAAAAGTAGGATGATCATCGATGGAAGTTCTTAATACACCGCCAATGCCGAGGAGCGCTTGTTCCTTTTTCAGTCCATTGCTCATTTCCATGTTCGGCATAGTCATCACATCCATAGCCATAATACTTTACCACTTATTCCTGATTAAGTACTGCTTGAGGAGGCAACGACGGAGGACGACCGCCAACACGGCAGCCACCATAACGGCCGTGCAAGCCCCCGTCGCTTCCTTTCCCCCCACCGGAGTCGACCAGAAAGTCCTGGAACAAATCAAAATCTCCCCATTCTCCGCCTTGAAACGCGACACGGATCAAACAGAAGAATGCGTGGTATGCTTAGGGGAATTAGAGGACAAAGACGAGGTCCGAGTTCTTCCCGATTGCAAGCACGCGTTCCACGTTCCCTGCATCGACCACTGGTTCGCGGCGCACGTCACCTGTCCGCTTTGCAGATTTCCGATCCGCGAGCAGATGAGTTTGGAACCGTATCATCTGGACTCACAACCGGATCTCGAGTGCGGTGAATCGAGTGCGAGTGCGAATACCGTTAGTAACAACATCCGCGGATCGGGGCCTAGGGCACATTCATTCAGCTCCACGGCGGCGGCGCCTTTCGACGACGGAAGATCGCTTACGCCACCGCGCCTGAAGCGGTCGCTGTCTGTGGATCCTCCGTTCGCCATAATCAAGCTCCAAAAAGTTGATTCCTCGTCGCATTCTCAGACGATGAGGACTCTGAGTGGTTCGTATAAATTTCCTTCGAGCCGGTTTGATCGCCAGTCGTCCAAGTGGCTCAGATCCTTTTCGTGCCTGCGCCTGGGAAAGCAAAGCAATGGAACAATCTTACCTTACTGAAGCTAAGCTCATAATTTTTTTGGTGATTAATGCTGGATTATGATGTATAACAATTCCTTCTTCCAGTTCCTTTTAATAATTTAATTTCATGGATTTACATTTGCTTTTTAATATACATGACTTGAGTTCCTGTTCATATAAGTTTATAACATCCCAATGGTCAATTCGAAGATACAAATTACAAAAGGCAAAAATGCACGTTAAACCCAATAAAAATTAGAGTTCATATTTTGACACTTAAACCCCATAAAAATAAGAGTACAAGATTTTCTCCTTAAAAATTTAATTTCTATTGCATTTTCCCCCAATAACCAAAATCTCATTAAAATCTCACAAGAAATGAATAGATGAGCATTTTAATTTTTATAAAAAATATATAATTATCTTTTAATATTTTTCTCTCCACTTGAATTAATCTCCAATTTTGAGAAAAATAATAGCAAACAAAATATCAACTAAAATTAAACAGAGCAAGATTTTCTCTCTTTTTTTTTAATAAAGATAAAAATAAAAAATAAAAAATTTATTTTTGTTTGTAGGCTAAAAAAAGAAAGACATACAAGAAGACAAGTGGTTGCGCAAGAATCATAAAAATTTATTTAATAAGTTCTATGGAAGAACTTAGACTTTTATTTGATTTTTATTTTTATTTTTTGGGGAACTATGATCTTGAAAACTCATGACATCATATAAAATTGTATTTATACTCACATAAAAGTGTGCTTATTATAGTTGGTAAACAATTCTCCGAGTTGTTAACTTGAATTTTTCGATAATTTTTTAAGTAAATTTGATTATTATAGTTATTAAATATTTCTTTTGTATATCTAGTTAATTATTTTTAATTTTTTTTAGTTCTCGATATAAATAATTTCACTCCTTTTTATCTTCGACCTTCGTAATACTCAAACAAAATTGAGATTTTCTATTAATTAATTTTGATTTTGACACTCAATACTGGAATAAAATACAAAACCTATTTTTCTTATTTTTCAGTCTTTCTTATAATTTCGGTTTATGATTGAAAAGAAAAAAATAGAAAATCTTTCTCTGTAATTTTAGTTTATATTTTGTTTGTCATTATTTTTTGAAGATTTGGAAATTAGATCAGATGACTTCATCTGTATTAATCGTGGAGAGAAAAATATTAAAATATTCTTTTATAAAATTAAAAAGCTCATCTATTTATTTTTATTGAGATTTGATTAGATTTTAATGAGATTTTGGTAAGATATTAATATTGGGAAAAAGTACAATAAAAATTAAATTTTTAAAGGGAGGATCTTGTAATCTTATTTTTAGGGGGGGGGCCAAAATATAAATTTTTGAGGGGTGACGTACATTTTCCCGTTATAAAATGATATTTTGATATCTTTCCAAATTCCAACGTAGAAGATTGGGCCGGTCCACTGAAATGAAATTGGCCCAAGATAATTAATAATATAATCTCAATTAAGATTAAGCCCATATTCATTCCAATGTGGATTCTGTTGCGGCTTTACTTGTTGCAAGCTGTATACTCTGATTATAATATTAGAGTGGACCCGTGACCCTATCAAACGCTAATATAATAGTATAATATTTGGGTAAGGATTCGGAATCCAGTTCTTACCTTCCAATTGGTTGAGGTGAATACCAATCACTGCATCCACAGGCAAACAAACCTTTTGTCTGGTGTCTACCTTCAATTAATACTTATTGACTACAAATTTTATTTAGTATTATTTATGGAGAAATAGAATGTTCATTGTCTGTGGTAATTGTACTTTCTTGGGCTCGTAAATTTAATACAATATTTATTCGATGAACCTTCCAAATGCCAACCTCGTTGTCGAGTTGTAATTGGCTGAGGTAAATTATAATAATGCTCCGTGAGTAAGGTGGTGAATATTTTTTCCAATGTGATTAGGTTTGGTCAAACAAAGCCCTACAATTATGATAACCTATAGTTTTATAAAATTAGGACACGATTATTTGGGGCAAATATTGTAATGTGAATGATGATTATATAAGACTAAAAGCAAAATAGAAAAGATACAAAAGCCGTAAAGAAAGTAAGGAATCGGGTAGAGTTATCCAAACTAGGTAACAACGAAGGAAAGTTGATTTGCACGTATTAAACTAATTAAAGATGTTGTTCTTTATGTAAACGGCCCATGTGAGTTGCTGGGCCCATGAAAACTATAAAACGGACTCCACAATGACTTGCTTTATATTTCTTAATTACATGTACACCTTCCATCATCTTTCAATAACAATTCTGCATTATTGCCCATCTATGTTTGTTTTGTTTTGTTTTCGACATTCCACCCACCCCACAACCAAACGAAGGAAAAAGAATAAAACCCCTTAATTGGGTTCGTGGTTGCGCTGTACAAATTACAAGACCTCCCAATATCCCACCCCCAATGAAATATTACCTACAATTTAGGACATGAGTTGTAAAAAAGTATTTTATTTTATTTTTTGTAAGAGTAAAATTATTTAATTGATTTTGAAAGAGAGATTAGGACCTAAAAGGGGCTCTTTGAGGGATACCCTTTCTTCTTCTTGTGGTGGAGTGAGGTGGAGGAGGCGTGGGCGGGTATATGTCTTGATTTGAGCCTTCACGCAATTCTTCTTCTTCTTCTCTTGATGATGATGACGACACATTATTTTTATTATCATTTAATCTCCTTGATACTCCTTCTCCTCCATTCTTCCCATCTAAGATGAAGCTTGCATCCCCATTTCCCTTTATTCCTACAAGCTAATTAAATTGTTTTCAACAATAAATGACAAATGCTAAATAAAATTGGAATTAAAATCATCAAAGTGCGATGATGATGCATTACATAGCAAAAAGATGATAATGATGGCCATTAGTTGGTTGTGTGATGAAAAGGATATACGGGGACATATATGATCGTCAGGTTCGGGTCGGGTTTGGATATCAGTTGGATGGTGGGATTGCAAATTGCAATTACAAATCGATGATGATCATTATTTGTATGGTTACACATTGGAATGATGGTGATGGAGATGGTTATGGATGTGGGTCACGATGTATTCAAGACGAAAGATGTATATAATTTCATTTAGGAAAAGAAAATCACGAAAATTAAAATAAAACTAATGACGGATGTTGATTCAATTGATTAAAACTTTAACAATGTGAATCAAGCCACACAAATACATTTATATTGAGAGGAGAGAGAATTGCAGTAATCATGTTCTTGACTAACCTTACATCCCAAAGAACAGAAACGAAATGCCTCCAAGAGACTCCTCCCACAAATCTCACAGAAGTGTGAAACAGCTTTCCCACCTTTAGGCTGAGGCCTCTCGTTCAGAAACAAGACCCTTGCGCTGTTTATCACATAAGTCTGCACACCACTTATGTCCAAAACCTTCTGAATCTCCGAAACCCTCACCACATCATGGTACGAAGATCGCCGTATCTACATCAACACAAACAACAACATTCTTTTCCTCATCAAAATCAAATAATCCCCCAAAATCCACAATGCTGATTAATTAATAATATATAAGAATTAAAACAATCACAAACTCTCATGTAACGCCTCTTTTATCAATATTTCAAACTCAAGGTATTTCTGGAGTGACTCATACGTTTTAACCAAAAACAGAAAATAAAAAAAAATGAAAACAAACCTGAATGACTTGATGATCCTTGTGCTTCGATGAGCGACAATAGAAGCAGAAGGCGTCGACATTGCAATCCAAGCAGTACATATTGCACTCACTCCGAGCCGCATCCCCGTGCGTCCGGCAAATGTTGAAGAAGGCCGTGTTTAGCAGTTTTTCTAGCCATGGCGGCACCAGCATTGCGTCCTGCACAAACAATCACATTCAAAAACCACAAACACCGTTCGCATTCGTGCAATTAACTTCAGCCCCAAGCACAGTCTACACTCTAGAGAGAGAAAGTTGAGAAGAGAGAGAAACACAACAATTATGTAACCACTGATTATACATACATACGCATTACCATTATCGGACTCGGATTAATCCTCCAATGGCGATGGAGAAATTGGAAGACAATTTTCAGAGAAATGTAGAGAGAGAAAGAAAGAGAGGGAGGCCTAACCTAAACAACCAGCAACTTAGAAATCAACAACAAAACTACACCTAAGCTAAGGAAAGGACAAAAGCCTAAATTTATGAAAAAAAATGAATCAACGGACGGTCAGGATCAAAAGAGGTGGCTCAAGATTGACGTGAACCGTCGGATCAAAGGAGAGTTGGGAAGCGTTTGGCGCTTACGCTACAAATATTTTGGATCTTCTTTGCGTCTGTACGTAGGCATAAGGGTCGGCCACTGGGCTACGCTAACTGTAATGCCCTCCAAAATGTCGAGGTCCGGATTCGAATTCCCGTTTGATTTGGTGCGCATGGAAAAAAAAAAATTGTAATGCCCTCCAACAAGAACCATACGACGCCGTTACGGATGCTTCTGTTACGTGAAATCAAATTGCCTTTGGTGGTCCTTCCTGTTCTTCTTTTATTAAGGAATATTTAATTAGAGGGGGGTGAATTGTCCGAAGTGCCCTTGAGGATTTCCGCCGTCTTACGTTCCGTCTGCTGTAATAATGAACAGAATATTTAGGCAGGATGTCAGGTTTGGAGCAAGATTTGTAACCCAACTCCCGATCAGTGTAATAAAATATTTAGATATTTATATTTATTATCAGCACACCACAGACATGATTAGGCTGAAAATTAGAGAAGGGGATAATCTATTTCTTAATTAAGTAGATTAGTGGAGATATTAGTGGGAAAAAGATTGCGTCTTTAATTTAATGATGCCGCCGGCGTTAGGGAGCTGTTTGGCACAAAACTGAGTTACATTATAATAATAATTATTATTATTATTTTATTATTTTTTTTCGGGTACTTAGATGCTTAGATGTATAATTATTAGTACATGTAAACTTGTGACATTGGGATTGACAAACTATGAAGTATAAAAATTATACTTTGAAATGTTGAACAAGAATTATTCTTGAAAGTATCATATGTGCAAGAATTTTTGTGGCTGTAATATTCAATTATTTCCTTTTTAGTGTGCTAGAAGTTGGTCAATGTGGAGTCTTTTGATTTTATTTATTTATTTTTTTTACGTACACACCCCAAGTAGCTAGAGTGATTCGAATCTGGTCTTTGTCTTCAAGAAAGAACCCTCACCATTTGACCAACCCCTGTTGGCCAATGTGGAGTCTTTTGAAATATATAGCTTAAATTTCTGAACATTTAAAAAAACAATATTCATAATATAATAATTAATGAGTGATCAAGAAAAAGAAGTATAGATTGGAATTTCCAATTTGGAAACCAGCAAGATAACAAAAACGAAGCATCAGTGCACAGACAACATAGCTACTATGCCCAGGCGTGCGCATTCTGCTACGTTATTGATAAGGTTTTTCTCGTTCTGTCGGTAATATGAATGTATACGAGACGAGGCGAAATTTACCAATTCTTCTGTCTGGAGCCTATAAAATAAAATTTGTTGAGAATATATATTTTTTCTTTTTGTAATGTTATTTAATATGGAGAGATGTCAAGCCTATGTTAATTAGGTATTTATGTATAATGAAGCGGTGACTAGTACTTTTATCACAGCCCT
>JBBMKE010000010.1:19280048-19297958 GCA_037834125.1 Lippia alba | reverse complement strand
AAGGATGCTTATCAGAATCTCTTACTTTCACTAGAACCTGTCAAAACTCAAAACAGAGTAAGTTGCACAATTTTTTTTTTCTAAAGTGTCTAATTAAAGTCTCACATCCAGACCATAACTTGCGTTGCTAGTTGTGTTTTTATCAGTGTGAAATATGATAACTTATGTAAAAGTGTCTGTTTTTGTGTGTGATACTGAATGTTGCTTTTAAGTAAATTCTTTGCATTAATAATGTTGGGTTTAGATCACTTCCCGTAGCTTTATTGTTTTGACTAATTTATGTTGTAATACATTTACAGAATTTTTTGTTTTAGTTTCATCTGATTCATGTTTGGTTCACCATGAACTTGGAAATAGTGTTCTCTTTCCTCTTGCCCTGTAGAATGTGTATATGAGCTCGGATTTGAATGTTTCCGCCCTATTTATATGGTGTTCATGTTTATTCTGTTAAGGTTTTGCAATAACTCTTACAAACGTCTACTCTGTATATTACCCCATCAGGTCAGAGATGAACTTAGGAATGAAACCCTGCAGCTTGCCAGTAAGTTTTGTATTCTCCATCTTCAATCAGTTTTAAAAACGATATTCAAATATATTTAACGAACTTAACAATCTCAACTGCAGGAGAGAATCTGGAAAAGGAACCACGCATAGTGGAGCTAAGGAATCAGGTTGATTTTCAGGACTTAGAATGTGTTCACTATAAATTTCCCTTGAAGTTTTTACTTCCCAATTTAATCATGATGATTAATCCACTGCTTTTGTGACTTCAGTGCAGAGTAATCCGAACTTCAGAGCTAGCTACGGCTCAAGAAAAATTGCATGAAATGGACAGGAAAAAAGAAGAGACGATGAAGTATTATTCTCCCTCTGCACTCCTCCATCGGCTTCAAGGTAATAATAACAACCAGGATTCATCTGCCTTTTCTTTTCTTTTTTCCTTTTTCCCCGTTTGTGTTTGTGTGTGTATGTATGTCCAATCCACATGCTTACACTGGGTAAATTTTATGTCGCGAGACCAAAGTTTTAAATGGCCTTCAAGCAAAATATTAGTCTGCTCTAATATGAACAGATATTTGTGAATTGGACTGATTAGCTTTGTCTTGATATTTCAGATGCAATGAATAAAACGGACGAGGAGTCAGAGGCCCTCCACAGACAACTTCTTGATAGAGAGATTGATCATCCGGGGTTTGTACAGAAATATAAGAAGATGCGGTATATCTATCACAAACGCACCCTTACCCACCTCGCTGTAAAGACATCTGCTTCCAACTGATCCTTGCTAAGTTGCTATGTCTTCAAATGAATGTGATTCTCTTGTACTACTACTCCCCTGTAAAATCCGTTTGTGCTGGGCATTTGTTTTTGTTTCTTTTTTATTTTCGTCTTTGGTATTGTGTTTCATTTCCAATCATAACTATTTACTTATATAATATAGTAAAATCAATAAATCTGGGAAATGTATTATATTTGTTGATTATTGTCTATTGACGTTTTTGTTTGGGTCGGGAAACTTGGTAGATAAAATGTGTGCAAAAAATAAAGGACGAATAAGGTGTGATTTATGAATTATGCTTATGAAGTGGTTAGTATAACTAGGAGAAGTGATTACTGAGGTAAAATAACGAGCTTAATATTTGCTTTAATACAAGGAATCCAAGATTCGATATATCTTTTAAATCACAGGTGAAGTTGTCATCATTGGTCGTGATTTAATAACAGAATAACGTGCAAGTTAAACTGGTTAATCTACTAAAACTAATCTCTTGCATGAGGTAAAATAAAATATGTATTTTGATTTCTTGGATTCCGATTCTGGTAAAAGTGAGTTCCAATTTCCAAATAGTGGCAAATACTCATTCTAGCGAATACAACCAATACGGACTTTTCAAGCTCATATAAATTAGCAGATCAAGATAACAAGAAAAAGAACACAAAACTCCAAATCAAAAACACAAACAAATTGCTGAACACTAGTAGTTGCTCTTCTTGTCATCTTCAGAATCATAGTTGCTCTTTCTGGCATCATCCCCAGAATCATCATCTTCATTTTCAGGGCCGCTGGTATCAGGTTCATCGCACATGGGAGTAGTGTAGTAAAACGTACCCAACATATACTTAACAATGTCCCTATACACCATGTTGGGGCGGCGAAGCCTCACGCCGCTCTTCCCGCCAGCAAAATTGGTGGCAATGCTGCAGACAGGGTCCGGCGACGACACCAGCCTCAGGAAACAGCTCTGCGGCTTCACCGCCTTCCCATTGACGAATTTGTTACATGTAATGTCAAAATCTCCTGCAGCATCCGTCAAATCACTTGCATACTGCACAACTCTATGCCTCTCGTCCAGACACGTAACAGAAACCTTCGAACCTGTAAGATATGATATTAGCCTTTTGCATTACTCCACAATAAGTCTATAACTAAGATTCTTTAATTTGGGAAGTTCATTAGTTTATTTGTTTTTTTCAGATTATGTACCGTTAATCGGCTTGGCGGCGTTGACCCATTCGTTCCAGCCTTCGCCGCAGTCCTGGCAGAGAACTTTGCCGGTGACGTGAAAGACCTCAGTGGCAGCAGAGCCTGATAAGAGCAACGATGCTGCAATGATTAACAAAATGTTTGCTGCCATTTTCGCCTTTTCCATCTTCTTCTTTTGCTCTATACGAGATTAGAGGTTTGTATTGGAGAGAATGGGAATGCTCTGTGAATATATAGAGTGAGGTGAAGTTGGTTCGTGATAGGATTGTTCTAAGTGGAAGGGCACTACTGGGACGTGCGTGCCATTAAGGTGGTTCATTAATCAAATAGGTGTATCAATTATGAGATTGGGAAGTCAAAACATTTTTGAAGGCTTATGCTGAATTTTTTATTCAGACATACCAAGGATTTGTGGGACTGATTGTTGTTGAAATAGCAGTCTCATAGAATTGGCGCTCAATCTAGTGGATTGGGTGATCGAATGGGTAATATTAGTGTAGATAAATTTAACTTCCATTTCTTTGCAGTCAATAACTGAAATAACTACCTCACTTGCATTCGTTGTAACTTTGCCAAAACTTTTCGCTTGTGGATAATATGATGATTTTATCAACGATTTATGCACGTATTAATTTCTATGGAATACAAAATACTAATACTTTGTTTGAGAATACAATTACTTATATAGTTTCTATGGAATACTTGTGAGGTTTCTATGGAGGCTGTTTGAGAATACAGATACTTCTATGGTTTCTTTAAAGTCGAGGATGATCATAAACATATACTCATCTCATTTTCAAAGAGAGCAATATATACATTGAATCGACGTAGGAGATAGAAAACAAGATCACTGACCCATTTCAAAGAAAACTCTATATACTCTTTGAATTGAATGAAGGGAGGAGATAAAACACGAGATCACCGACAAACCTCCCATATCGAAAATTCTCTCCAATCACAGATGAATAACATCAAATAGTCTCACTTATGCATTATAGTCACACTAACAAAACATAATCACTTCTGCATTGTAGTCATACTAACAAAACAAAATCTATAGCCATCATTCAAGAGCATTGAAATTTGCTATGCTTATAGTAGCCCTGCCTTCTGTAGGGCGACCTCAAATTCCTTCTCGCTATTCCATGGGCCCACCTGCATTCAACGGAAACGACACCTCTCATATACTATTTATTTATTCAATTCTTGAAAACTCATTTCAAATTTAAAAACATATGTCAGGAAAATAAAGAAGGGAGGGGGTTAATCCAGATGTCAAGAATTTACCTCAGTTACTTCACTGTTGAAGTATTTCTCAATCTTGGCCATGATCATATCATCTCTATCATCACAAAGCAAGTTGAACACAGCACCTGTTCAATAACCAGAACAAGTTTCATCTTAGTGCAAAATTTGCAAATGCAGAAAAGAGCATGAGAATGAGGTTAAATGACAAATCAATAATATCCACTAATCTATTCACAAAACAAAATCAATGAGATACCTTTTCGGCCAAAACGTCCTGCTCTACCAACACGATGCAAGTAAACTTCATAATCAGGCTCAGTAGGCCTATCATATACCACTGGCAGATTAAAATTGACCACCAAATTGACCTATGCAAAAAATGATAAATTGTAATGGGGAAGGATCCCAAAGGAAAAAAACAATAGGCTAAAGAACTGAATACGGGAAAATAGCATGAAGAGAAATAAGCACCTGTTGCTGATCAAAGCCTCGAGCAAGAACATCAGTTGAAATTAGAACTTGAGTCAGTCCTTCCCTGAACTCTTTCACAATTTTATCTCTATCCTCATTATTCAAAGCACCTTGAATTGTAGTAACCTCGTAACCAAGCTCAACCAATGACTGATGCAGATTTGCTGCACTATGCTTCGAGCGAACAAATATAATGGTCTGCCCAACCTTTTCCCCAAGTTCAAGTATCCTGTCTTTAATCACCATAACCTTTGAAAGCTCATCCGGACAATGCACTTTGTATTGTTTAACAGAATTTAAAGACAATTCTTCCTTTTTGACAAACATTTGATTGCAATCTCTAGCAAAAATCTTCTGAACTTTTTCTGATACAAAGTTCTTCACAGCATCACCAAAGGTAGCCGAGAATAGAAGCACCTGATTATCATTTGCAACAACATAGAGTCAGCAATACAATCCATTGGATGCATATCAATTCACCAATAAATATTTAGCTCATCTGGAAAATATATTTCAAGTGCACATATTGGAAATGCAAACATTATATCTTCTATGAGAATTTTCTGGATTAACCTTACAAATGGAAAACAATGAATGAATGTTGATAAGTCTAGGGATCATAATGTGGGCATGCCCCCACGAGTTTGAGTACAAAACTATTTCTACATTCCTCACATGTGCCCACAAGTTGCTATCATCACCAACTCACAGGTTTTGTAATTATCTTAACATAGAACTCTTAGGTACTCGCACCACTTTTTGCCATTACCCACATGCATACCAAACATGAGAAAATATAAACACTTCAGGTTTTAGGAGTTTTACTTTTTGAGACGAATATTAATTGAATATTATCATTATTGAAGTGTGTTATAAAGAACAATTAACCTCTATTTCATAGAGAGATTAGTTAAGAGATACCTCTATTTCACGTCACATAGGTTTAATCCAACCTAACTTCAACTTCTTAATCCTACTACATATCAACTTTGACACTAATTCTAACACTAAAGTTGGACGATGAGTTTTTTGGTATTTAACCAAATACTAGTAATAGTTGAATATCACGTTCACAAAAGAGAAGAAGTTGTCAGATAAGATCACCAACTTCCTCAGTTTTGCAGTTTAACACATGCCTAAAATTGAAGTAATTTACTTTCAACAAAAATATCCAAATGCATCGTAAATAGCTGACCTGGCAATTCGGACTGACTTTTGCAATCGTGTTCATTATCCACACAGAATAATCTCGGAAGCCACTCTGAGCATAACAAAAATTAACCAAATGAGAAAAAATGTAACCAAATAAGAGAAAATGAAAACGAATACATGAGCTCTCAAAGAATTTGTGCACTTATAACACCATTTATAATATACAAGGAAGTGAATTGTGTAGGGCAAGTTGGTACAGACATGTTAAATGAACAAGTAGCTGGCCAAACATAGCTGAGATATCCCAGAAAAAGTTTACCATACAATGCAGACTATACAAAAGAACATAATAGAAACAGGTAAACTGAATCTATCACAAGCTAAAGCCTACGGTGTTACCTCTGCCAACATGTGGTCCGCCTCATCAAAGACAAGAATCTTCATTTGACTCATGCCTAGTTTTTTCGCTAACATCCAGCTTCTTATTGTGCCAGGCGTGCCAATAATAACCTGTGCTGTTATAGGTGGCCTCTTCGAAATTGGAAGATTATTAGATGAATCTGCTGCTGGTATGGCTAATTCTGACGTAATCCCAGTGAACTTCCCCATCCTCAAGAGCACTTCCATATTCTAATGCATACATATTGAAATTATCAACTCAAACGCAGAGGTACTAATGAGAAAACATGAAATCATATAGTCAAAAGAACCATGATCTACTGATTGTAAAGTTAGACTGAAACAGTAAGTTTATTTGCATAGTCAAAAGAAACAATGCTCTATTGATTGTAAATTAAACTAAAACAATAGACTTATGTGCAGGATGATTCCACATTCGTAAAATAAAGTGCAACTGAACGAAACATTTTATTAGATAGTTAGACAGACCTGAATGGCCAACTCCCTCGTTGGGCAGATACACAGCGCCTGGGGAGCCATGATTTTTGGGTCGATCCGGCTCAACATTCCAAGAACAAAACAAGTAGTCTTTCCAGACCCATTGTGAGCCTGAGCAATTAAAGTCTTGTGTGGAGGAGTCATGATCATGGGCAAACTAATTGCCTGTATCTTACTAGGTTTCTCAAACTTCATTTCAACATATAGACCCTTCAACAGCTCTGGCGATAAATCCAAGTCCTCAAATCTCTTGGCCGATGTATACGGAGTGTCCCCAGACGTAACCTATACATAAACAGACAAAAACCAAATAAGAACAATCAGATTGCCTGATCACTGTATTCCAGAAATTGTTTCCACGTGAGACTCAACTCAGCAATGCCATTCCTAAACCTAAAAACAAGAATACAACAGCGAAAAGAATCTAAAGACACAATAAACAACGTAAATTCATAGATAAACCCTAACTGCAAACCTGTAAAAGCTATCACATCAACATTTATTTTGAAAAGAACAATCAATCCAAGCTAAATCTAAACCATTAGCTTCAACTTCTAAATAAATCCTAAAACTCCAGCAAATCGGAACACTACAAAGCCAAAATCAAAGCTCCAACCTAAACAGCAAAACAGGAGACCAGATCCAAAGTATATATACACAAATAACTATAAGCAATTATAGAGAAGATTCGAAGCATTACAGCTTCTATGCGGGAATCGTCGGGATCTTCGAGCTGAGTGGGAGCTAGTTTAGACTCATCAACAGCCAACTTATCCAAGGAAAGCTCCGCCGCTGAAGATTCGGCTTGCTCCTGCTCCGACGCCGCTTCCTCGTCAGCAACATCCGCCCACCGCTTTGTCTCCGTCGTGCTCTCGGCGGTGGTATTGGAAGAGTTGTTGTCAGCCATGGGAGAGTAGGAGAAACTTGTAGCGATTAATCGGATTATTGATTTAAGTTGAAAAACAGAAGAATCACGCGTGGGATTATATATAGTTAAAAACTTAAAACTAGAAAGTAGAAACCCCGATTTTGCTGGGATTGTGCTTAAATTTAAAGCTGAACTCTGGAACTGTGCTTAAATCTAAAGCTAATCCTAACTAAGCCGACCTTAACATAAATTTTATTTTAAAAAAAATGAAATGAGAAGAAAAAATAAGGGATAATTATTAAATGGACCAAAAATGTTAAAAACTTTTCCTAAACCTCATAGTTTGTAAAATCTTTATCTTAAATCACCAATACACAATATATTTTTTGTAAACCCTTCAACCACCTAAAATGATATTTTTGCCCCGTAATCTTATTTGCCTAATACATAAGATTTCCACACAGTTCAGCACATTGTTATTCTCCTCTCTCCCTTCCCGCCGACATTTCCATCTCGTCGTCCGTCGTCGCCTTCTTGCCTTTTTCATTCTCTATTTGAAGAGGTCTCAATCTGTTTGATACGAAATCCAGAAAACCCAATGTATAAAAGATGGATTCCATCGGCTTTGTGGCTAGTTCGTTATGGTGCAGTATATTTTTCGAAGGCGAACATCATGTATTTCAACTTCGGGAGGGCGATACTCTTGCAAAAGTTTATTCGGAGATTGAGAATCATTGCCCTACAAAAAAACTGTCGAAAACCGACGGGAAATTCCGACAGGATTTTATTCGGAGATTGAGAACCATTGCACTACAAAAAAACTACCGAAAACCGACGGAAAATTCCAACAGGATTTTCAGAAATCCCGTCGATTTCCGACAGAAAACCGACGGCACGGTGCCCGTTGGAAAAGACATCGTCGGAATTGGGTCACGACAGGTCCGTTCCGTTGGTTTTCTGTTGGAAATATATTTCCGACGGAATTCCAACGGATAATTATTTTTTCCAACAAAATAATTTCCGACGGAATTCCAACGGAATTTTCCGTCGGTATGCCGTCGGAAAAAGAATAAAATAAGTAAATTTAAAAAAAATAAAAATATCATTTGTGGGCCCGAAACAAACTAGGAAACGAGCCACACCCACGCCTTGAACGAGCCAGGGGCCGAGCTGGAGCCAATGCTCAAATTAATTCCACCAATAATCGCGCGCACGGGGATTCAAACTCGACTCTCTAAGAAAGAGAAATGACTCCCTTACCAACTTGGACAACTTACTTCTCATTAATATTATGTCTTTAAATATATTTATTCACTTATTTCAATTAATTATTTAAATAATTTTTGTTATTATATTAAAAATATAAAATTTTAAATATATGATTAGTTGAATCTTTATTTTGTAAATGTTAATAAAATTAAATCTTTTCATAATATTCATATATATATATATATATAAACTTTATTAATAATATATGTACTTAAAATTTATATTAACAATATATAATTTGTATATTATATAATTTTTAAATCGATAATATATTTGGATTAATTATAATCCTATTTTTCTAATTAAATTTAATTGAAAAATTCAAACGGAAAACCAACGGAATTCTTATTTTGTTGAATATTCCAACGGAAAACTGACGGAAAATCCCGTCGGTTTTCTTTTATTTAGAATGAAAAAACCGACGGAACATTTCCGTTGGTTTTTCGTTGGAATTTTTATTTCATTGCGATTCCAACGGAAAAATTTCTGTTGGTTTTTTTTCCATGAAGAATAAAGAAACCAACGGGATTTGTCCGTTGAAATTTTTATTTCATTGAAATTCCAATGGAAAACCTACAGGAAAATCCCGTCGGTTTTTTTGGGGCAATTTTTTTAGAATTGTACCAAAATTTTCCGACGGAATTCCGTTGGAATTTTTGGTGCAATTTTTTTTAAATTCGGCCAAATTTTCCGATGGAATTCCGACGGCTTTTCCGTTGGAATTCAAATTTTCTTAGCCATGGGAATTCCGTTGGTTTTCTGTCGAGAATTCCAACGGAAAACCGATGGAATTTTCCGTCGGTTTTTTTCCGTCGAAATTCGGTAGATTTCTTGTAGTGACCGCTCTTATAGCTTATGGCTTCACATAGTCCAAAGCAGACTATTCATTGTTCACTAAGGGTCATGGAACAAATTTTATTGCACTGTTGGTCTATGTAGATTATATTATCATCACTGGTCCAAACACAAGTTTGATTGATGATCTCAAGTTATTTTAAGTACTCAGTTCAAACTTAAGGATCTTGGTTCTTTGAAATATTTCTTGGGATTAGAAATTGCACGTTCAAAGAGTGGTATTGTCTTATCTCAAAGGAAATGCACCTTGCAGCTCTTGGAAGATACTGGTTATTTGGGTTCAAAGCCTGTCAATACTCCTATGGATCCCTCTGAAAAACTCAATTCTTTTGATGGTGATCCTTTGGAAGATGTTGCAATGTACAGACAAATCATTGGAAGATTATATCTTACATTGATACGGCCTGACATTTGTTTCACAGTAAACAATTTAAGTTAATATGTGTCTCAATCAAGGAGTATTCATCTTGATGTAGTACATCATTTGCTTAGATATCTTGAGGGTTCTCCTGGACAAGGTATCTTTTTCCTTTCCGTCTCAGAAATGAAGTTGTCTGCCTTTATAGATGCTGATTGGGCTTCATGCCAAGACACTAGGAGGTCAACTTCATGGTTTTGTGTCTTCTTTAGCAAAGCTCTTATTTCATGGAAATCAAAGAAACAAAGTGTTGTGTCCAGATCATGAGTTGAAGCTGAATATAGAGCCCTTGTTGTGGTGACATCTGACTTAGTACGGATAAATCAACTGCTCAAGGATCTTCACATTTCCATAGAGACTCCCTCAGTTGTATACTGTGACAATTTGACTGCCTTACACTTAGCTGAAAATCCTCTATTTCATGAGAGAACCAAGCATATCGAAATAGATTGCCATTTTGTGAGAGATAAAATTGCAACAGGTTGTTTGAAGTTGTTGCCTGTTCGTTCCATGCACCAAGTGATAGATATGTTAACCAAACCCTTATCTGCACCTCAGCTTAGATTGCTTATGAGCAAGTTGGAACTCAAGGAGCTCTTTCGTCCACCTTGAGGGGGTGTTTTGTAAATATTTTCCCAAAATTTCAGTTTACAGTTTTGGTTTATTAGTTGGTTTCATTAGCTTAGCTTTTACGCTTTAAAGACTTGTGTTTCAGTTTGTTATTAGTCAGCTAAGAAAGCGACACGTATAAAGAAACTTGGGTTATTTATTTCCCCTCAGCTGTACATTGGTCATTAGTGAATTGAGATGAAAATTCCCAAATTCAATTTGTTGCTTTTACTTTCAATAGATCTCAAACCAAACAAGATTTACAGGAACTAAAATATAATTTTTTAATAATGATGGACTACATTATAATTATACCTAAATACAGGATGGTCAGACGTAATTCTCCCTATATATTTTGAATAGCTATTGACATATCTGTGTTTCTTCACAATTTAGGCTTATGATTGGACTTGCATTGATTAATCTCCTTTTACTTATATGAGATATTAGGCATTGTATCCAAAGTTCTCTCTGCAAGATTTCTTTTAGCATTGGAATGAGATATTTGACATCTCATTTTGGTGTATTTTGTTGGCTTAAAAATTGTCAAATTTGAAAAATCACATATGCTACTATTGAAATTTGCGAGCAAAACAAAAAAATATAGGAAAGAGAGAAATGACCTATCGTACAAATATTGGGACTTTTTTATTAGAGTTCAATCTTCAAATGCGGAAGAGATTTTTTCATTTTGAATCTCCATTTTTCATGTTTTTATCTTGGAGAGGTTGATCACCGGAATTTATTGGGGTCGAAGATGATGCCGTGTAATACAACAACCCAAAATCCATGGTTTCCTGTGAACATTCGATAGTAGAGGTGGTCCAAATCTTTGATTTTCCAGTGAGCATCTGACGGTGGAAATGGTCCGTTAGAATGGAGAAAAAAATAATTGACAAAAACCATTAACAAATTATTAATTATTGGGTTTTTTAGCTAAAAGTCACAACTCATTTACAATTTAATTATGCCAAAAAAAATGGTAATATAAGAAAATAGCATTAAAATTCACACACAAAATGGAAAAAAATAGTAAAGCCTCAAAAGAAAATTTATCTCCTATCAAGATAAGAGATCCAAATATAGCAATCATGAAGTAGAGGACCAAATAATTCTCTGTGCATAAGTATAAAATACAAATATATATATAATTTCATTATAGGAAAAAATAGTAAAGCCTCAAAAGAAAATTTATCTCCTATCAAGATAAGAGATCCAAATATAGTAATCATGAAGTAGAGGACCAAATAATTCTCCGTGCATAAGTATAAAATACAAATATATATATAATTTCATTATAGGAAAAAGTAACGGGTAATTCCTCAAAACTCCCCAAGTGGAAACTGAAATTCCCTTTCACTCCCTAGTTTTGAAAAAGTTCCCTTTTACTCACCAACTCAAAAACAAAATCTTTTTTCACTCCCCAATTTTTCAGAATGTTGTATCAAAATTCAGGAATCGCGTAGCTAAATCCCGAATGTTGTATCAAAATTAAAGAATTGCGTAGCTAAATCCCCAAATGATGTATTTTTTTCCCCAAAATGATGTATATACAAGAAATGCAACACTCACAATATTGAGGTCGTTCACCCATGGAGGCCTGAGAGCCATATATCCTCCAAATAATTGTGAAAATCTTGTTAAAATCAAGAGCTTGCACTCCCGCACCTCGTATATCTTCGAAAAATTGCACTCCGGCAGCTTGCAATCACCAACAAAACAAAATTTAATCTTCTATTACATGCTTTAGAGCTGCAAAATTGAAAAATTCTGGAGATTTTAGCACAAAGAAGAATTGGGGGAAGTTGGGGTCTAGGGTTCCTTTGATTTAGGGGTGAAAAAGTTGTAATTTTTCTCTAATTCAGGTGACTTCCGAAATAGGGTTAACAAAGTTAGTCACGTAATGCGCACATAAGTAACTAATAGGAATATTCTGTTTCAGTTAACAGCAAGACTGACGGCGGGACCAAATTTGTAAAAAAAGTGGTAGTTCAGTGACCATTCTTGCAAAATTGAAAAGTCGGGGACCAAAAGAGAATAAGTTATATAGTTGGATGACCAAAATTATAATTATCCCTTATTTATATCTAATTGATACAAACCCATCCCTTAGCAGAAACAAGAGCAAGAAAAACTCTAACTGTAAGTTTGGCAACAGGAGAAAAACTATCATAATAATCAATGTCAAAGCCACTAACCTAGCTTTATATCTATCTAATGAACCATCAAAATTAATAATTAGCCTTATAAATCCACTTAGAACCAATGGCTTTCTTGCTGGGAGGTAAACTAGTTTGTTTATATTTTGCATCTGTTGGTTGAGTGCAATATAATGTTGACTTCAAGAATCTTAGCTGTCTAAGACTTGAAGGGTTGGCTAGTTGATTGTTATTTTAATATTCATTCATGTGGGAAGACTTATCTTCACATCTCAAATTATAATATTTATCCTAATCTGGATCGAGGAATTTAGACAATTTCTTCTATATTTGTTAAACAGTGACCGAAATGGTATTGGAGTCCAAATTTTGTATTGGAGTCACATGTTAGTAGGTTACGAATTACGAGGCGCACTGATTTCAAATTTGCAAAATGCTGGTTAGTTAAGTGTGAAAGGGAAGAGAAGCCGATGAGTAACTCATTTAGTCGGGGAATCAAGAACAATCTTTATTCATTTTTTCAGAGAAAGAGCGTACACGACAATTGTGGAGTAGCTGTCACACTATATTGTGGCCTGTGGGGATAATTAAACTAATCTCAACTTGTAAACATTGACTTGAATAGAATATGAAAGCATGCCAACATTGTTTGAAGTTGATACCAATCTTCATCTCTCTTCTTTTTCTGTGAAATGAAAGAAGTTGACAAAGATTTTCAGTTTCTTTAATTGTAATACCATATTTACTGGTGCATGCTTTAGCCTCGAAGGGCCTCATTACAAACTCATCATCGTTTCATCGTGTACTAGAAAAGAAAACACGAACAAAATGGACACCGGTGTTTGCACACTGAATCCGAACAGCTCTGCTTTCTCCGCTTGCCGCTCAATTCTGTGTGATTATCCACTGCAAGATTCGCTGGATGCTCCGATGCCGTGGATAGGCATTGACATAGCTGTAGCTTCTGCACTGTGCTTGTTCATCGTGTTGTATGATGCTCTCAATGACTTGGGTACCAGAAGATATTGGTTTCCGAGTAAGTATTTCTCACTCAATTCATTTCCGTTGACAATACTAGCCATAGCAATGAAGCTGTCGGTTGATCTTACTGGTAAGATGGCCGGACCTGCTGATAAACTTGCCCGAATTACGAGCCTTGTTTTATGTCAACTGCTATGGCTAATTTAATGACATGTTTGGGATCAATTGGGAATAATGGGCTTCTGCTAAATGTAGTTTCTTTAGGCATTCTTGTGATCATAATTTCTGTGAATATATGCATTCGTAATGCCCGGATGAGTTCATTCGATTTTGATGGCACACAAGAAATATTGGTTGAAGAAATTGTCTGTGTTGCTGTCATGATTCTAATGCTTGTGATAATATGTTCGCTGTCTATCGCGGTTCCAACCCTCAAAAACCAAATTGAGCCGAAGTATTACAGAGTTCACAGCCGAAGTATTACAGAGTTCACAGGAGATCAAGGTCACGTATGGGGTGGGTACATTTTGATATTGATGAATTGAGAAGAAGGGTGACACGATACTGGGTAATGGCACAAACTGGCAGCCCACAGTTTGTCATTGCTCGCTCCGTGATCTGCGTTATTCCAGGTGTTTTGTGTCTGTTGATGACATCTCTAACTCTGTTACGAGTTGTTTCTCGACTACCCTCCGTGTTCCAATCCGACGACTTGGGGAGTAGTTCTACTTATAAGTGGTCCACTATTGGAATAGTAACAATTCAGTCTATTTTCTTGCTATTATCTACTATTGCACCTGTATTTAGATGGTTCACCGCTGCTCAAATGAAGATCGGAGAGAAAGGCCGAAAAAGATTAGAAGACCAACTTGTCGTCGAGGCTTATTGGACACAATTGCTGGTAGACTGGAAAAAAGGTCCCCTGCTTTCGATGATTCAACGAGTCGTAGGCAAAAGAGTTGCAATTCAAGCAAAAAATTTACTTTCAAATCTCTGCATTAGAGTTCAGGTTGTGATTGTTTCTAGCAGCAAACTGATTCTCCTTGTTTCAGCGATCTTCGCAAATGTTCCATTATATTGCTCATATTTTTCCGGGGAATCAGAGGATGACGCAACAGAGCTTGATATCAACAATCATGTTGTGCTACTTGAGGACGAGCCAGAACTGTCTAAGAGGACACGGCGAAACCTGTGCAAAGAAGTTGATAAGCTGATCCGGTCGCATAAAAACAAGCAGCCCCTGAATTTAATCAAGCTTCTGGAAAAGTCTTACTACTGCAATGGGGTGAGAGAATTTGACACCCACAGGATGCGAAAAGACTCTCATTATTTGAACCTCCAACCTGCTGGTCTCTGATGATAGTCACTCTTGCTAGCGTTATTGTCGCGACTCCCAAAATCGCGGATGATAAGTCTGATCAGTTATTGAGGGGAATCAGTGAAGGCCTCTACTTTATAAAACTTATAGAGACTGCTCTGGACATAGATGCGAGCAAAGACCGCAGCTTCACCAAGTTCACGGATAACTACAAGCGCGGTGTTGAAGTGTTGGCAAGCATCAGGAATACAACAGATGTCATCTGGGAAAGGTTTGAGCTAGAGCGCAAGTGGCAAGAAGTAGACATTCTAGAAATAAGGCGCAACAGCGAGAGCTATAAGGACGGGCTGCTAAAACTATGTGGTGCAGCCGGAAAAAAAAAATGAAAGATTTGGTGGTGGTGCATGGTGTGGTTTGGCCTCCCGAGTATATCTTTGCTCACGAAATGTATAAGATCAGTGATGCTATCATAAAAGCTGAGGAAGACAACAATAACCAAACAGAGGAGCGGCTGTTTGAGAGACTATCCGTCATCGTCTCCGACATGCTCTATGCTTGCCTCACCAATTTGGCTGGTACCATATCTTTGATGTGTTACACCATGGACATCAACCGAAGGGAGGAAAGTGTCCGTCAAGCAGCTCTTCTTCTCGGCGAATCCGAAGAAATTCTCAAGATTATGCAGAAGCATGTGTATACACATTTGAGTGGGGATGACACGGGTTATATTGAAGAGTGGAGGGATTTTATGGACCGCAATGGTCGATATCGGGAGCCATATTATCCAGCAGAATCCAGGACAATTTATGTGGAGGATGTAGTTTAGTTACAGGGCTATTTGCAAGTTACAACATCAACATTTTGCAGAATTAGAAGCTCAATTTAGAGATGAAGGATCCAGAGTTGTAGAAGAATAAATACTCTGATGTATTCCACATTTAATCAAGTATTCTTCTGTGTATAGGCTCTGTTTTTGTTGATCTCGGTTTTAGTTTTGAAGGGGAGAAATGCATTTTATTCCCTTGTGATATTCGAAATTAGCTATGACATAAGAACAGTTCTAAAAATATTATTTTGTTGTATTGTGTTGTGCCGATACTCATGTCTGATACCGTACCTGACACTTCTCCCTTGAGAAATTCAAAAAAAAGTTTGTGTCTTCATATCCCTATTGTGATATGTCCGTATCGCCGTATTCGTATCAAGATATTATATCATGTGAATTTAGCAAAGAATCCCATATGAAAAACGATGATTATATTTAACTTTGTTAAACCCTGCAACTTCACATAACCAACCACTGGCGGAGCCAAAGGTAGTTGAGGAGGTCCAATTGACCCCCTCAAAATTTTATTTATTTTTTTATTATATAGATAAATAGATATTTTTACATGTAATTTTATGAGATTTTTAATAATTGACCCCCCTCACCAAAGTTAAAATTAATACTAATGAGGGTCAATCACACCTAAACAAAAATTTTCGAGATTTTTTTTTAGTATTATGCTTTGACCGACCCCCCTAAAAAAAGTTTCTGGCTCCGCCACTGGAACCAACTGATATATTATTTATTTTGAATAGCTAATAAATCTGTGTTTCTTCGCAATTTAGGCTTATGATTGGACTTGCAATGATTAATCTCCTTTTTACTTATATGAGATATTGGGCATTGTGTCCAAATTTTTCTCTGCAAGATTTCTTTTAGCATTGCACTAAGATATTTGACATCTCATTTGGTGTATTTTGCTGGCTTAAAAATTGTCATATGTGAGAAATCACATATGCTACTATTGCAATTTGCGAAGCAAAACAAAAAGTATAGGGAAGAGAGAAATCATACTTCCTCACCTAGAGAATCCATCTTCAAACATTGAGACTTTTTTTATTAGAGTTCAATCTTCTAATGCCGAAGGGATTTTCTCATTAAAAAAAGTTTTCAGCAAGTATTAATTATTGAATTTTCTAGCTAAAAGTCACAACTCATTTGCAATTTAATTATACCAAAAAAATGCTAATATAAGAAAATAGCATTAAAAATTAAAATTCACACACAAAAAGGAAAAAAATAGTAAAGCCTCAAAAGTAAATTTATCTACTATCAAGATAAGAGATCCAAATATAGCAATCATGAAGTAGAGGACCAAATAATTCTCTGTCCGTAAGTATAAAATACAACAAATATATACATATATATATATATATATATATTTTTTTTTTTTCATTATAGGAAAAGATAAAGATAATTCACATATAAAAATTGTTTTATAAATTATATCCTATAGACCGCACTCTTGACTTGGACAGCTTTGCTTTGGGATGAGCAAGAAAACAGAGAACCAAAATCCAATACCAATTTCATCTCTTCCCGTTCCATAGCCCTTTTTTTTTCACTTTCTCCGAGGTACCTGATTCCCAACTTCCAATTTTCGATTGTCCCTTTTCGTTTCTTGATTCTATTGGTAAAAGATTGTTCTTTTTTGATTTTATGCAGGTGGATTCAGTTCAAGAAGAGCTTAAGTGAGCTCTCGTTGTTGCTATGGCGCCTCAGCCTGACGCGCCACCGTCTTCCGCCGACGGAAACGCCCCAAACCCAGGTTTTATTTACATGCTTTTTCTTCATTTTAGTTCTGTTTCTTAAGGGTTTCTTGTTTTTCTTCAGATTTTTGTACTTCTTTACTCGGTGATTAGGGGTTGGGGTGGGTGAGTAGGTGGGGGTGGGGGGATGATGTGAAATTTAGTTATTGTTTGATCGAACTTCTGATTAAGCTCAATCGGCAAAATTGGTGTCTTTCTATGCTGGTTATAGTTAAATTTTGGTGGGTTCTTGTTTCCGCTCAAAGAGCTATTGTTGCATCTCATAACTCTACTTGCAGGCTTATATTCCATTTTGATTGTGAATATATGCATGATCTTCCCAATTTCAGTCCTTAATTTGCTATGCTAATTTTGATGCTGTTTTCGATTTTGAATTATAGTTTCACAGGCCCCACAACAAACTACTAATGATCGTGTTGAAACTAAGGCTGAGCCTGTGAAGGAGACTTCTCCCACTTCCGTTTTTGTCAATTCGGAACCAATTCGGGAAGATCAAGTGCAGAATGCGGTGAAGTTTCTTTCACATCCGAAGGTTAGGGGATCTCCTGTCATGTACAGGAGGTCGTTTCTTGAGAGGAAAGGTCT
>JBBMKE010000010.1:19267649-19279948 GCA_037834125.1 Lippia alba | reverse complement strand
CACTTATAGTAAAAATAAAAAATTTAAATAGAAAAATATTTATGGAACGAGTTAGGATTAGAATTAGGTTTTGGAAAAAAATGTGACAATTCATGAAATAATTCAAGGTTCATTTTGATTATAATATTGAATAGCAAAAATGAACGAATAAAAAGTTGTTTACGGTGGGAATAGTAACTAGGGTTTTAAACCGGTTTTTGCTACTACGAGAGTTAGGATAAGAACTAGGGTGTACGGAAAATATCTAAATTTATAAAATAATGTGAGAAGTCATTTGGTTGTGATATTGGATAGGTAAGGCATCTCAGGAGATAACATAGAATTTTAGGCAAAGTCTAAAAACTCAAGAGCATTTTTGGAGTTTCTTCCTATAATTTTCTAGAAGAGTTTTAAGGCACAAGGAATATGTTTAGGTACTAAAAGAGATGAGTGTCACGCCCATGAGGTGTTCATGGAATGATATCGATATATTTGCTCAATAAATAGAGTAAAATGTGTACAAAAGCACATAATCCACATAAAATGCAATGTATGATAGAATCGAGATTATAAATGCATTTGATTAAGCCTTTACTTACCTTTTCCCCAACTCGGCCCTGGTTTGGGCTGTTACAGAAAAGTTGTGGACCGGTCTCATATACCAACATATGCCAGTGAGAATTTGTCAATAAATGGAAAAAATATATATAACAATTATTGAACATAAAGTTGGTAGAGCCATGGCATGATCCTGGTCCACGATTTTTGTCATAAAATAGTCGATCGAAGATGGCGCAATGTAAGGGACAATCTTATTCTTTGACTTTCCTTTTACCCTACTCTTCAACTTGTCAACAAAATCATCTTACACAAGAGGGTTGACAAAATGCACATGATGGAATTTCGGCTGAACGTAATCAGGGCTTGATATTAGGTCGCAATAAGATAAAATAACGTTGACATTGGTATCTCTCCCCATAACTAGTTGGCATAGATCTTCAACGAAGACTAAACTTGACTCACTATCATACACAACTTCACCACTGTAAAAGGTTATAATAAAAAAATCAACACGATTCAGTCAACTAAGTTCATTTAATCAAATTAAGAACACTTACTATTGCAATGTTGGGATCTTCATAATCAAATCAAATGTCATTTCACGTTCCTGATCAGTGACCCCCTCACAGTCTGGGGCCTCCTTAGGCCTACTGTCCACCTTAGCCTCAGCAAACACAACTTGAAAAAAAAAGGTATCAAATCAAATAAACGCACACAAATAAAAGCCACTATAATATTAAATCTTGTGGAAATAATAGTCTCACTGTTTCTTCAACATGCTCCCTCACATCATTCTTCCGCTTAGACCTAACCTCATCCCGATCGGATTCACTATCATCGTCAAAATCCCCTGTATGAGCAGCTTCACCCTCCTCACTCAAATCAAAGTGCACTCTAGCGTCGACACATTCAATTTTCTCTTCCACAAAATCGGTTTGAACTCCCTGGTCGACACTTTTTACTTTCACATCCTCTTCTAGACGCTCAACTTCAACCACTTTGTCGATAAAAACTATTTCTTCGACTTCACCCAAACTTTTTTCCAATTTACTAGTTGCTCGTACAAAAACAATCTGCGCATTTTTAGAGCAACAAACTTCACAAATAAGTTGAATAAAAATAAACTATTGGTTCAATGAATTCGGCAGACTTATGATTTATATCTGACCGGCATATACTTTCCAGAGCCTTTTTTGCATTCTCTTTTGTATTAGGCAGACCACTGCCCTTCCATTTGAACCACCGAGGGAAGTGAGCAGTTTTTGGATATCGAACGGACCTCCCAGAAGGTAATTATCAACCTTCTCGAGATGCCAAACTTCGAAATTCTTTTACGAAACCATGTCTGTCATAAAAAAGATCATAAGCACGAGTATATATATGTATAAAATGTCACATCTAATAAAAATAAGCCAAAAACTTACCAACAAACCCATGGTACAACCATCAAGAAAATCGTGCTTATCTACAACATGTTTCTTAATAGCTTGAATCAAGAAAATATGAGCCGCGTACCCCACGCGTATTGACCAATCCTGGCCAAATCATCAACATAATGGACAAGAGCAGCAGACACACGTTTATTGCTCTGCGAGAACAACAAACAATTGAAAACGTATAAAATATAAATCCGTAAAAAATCATCAATCCCTTCATCATCCGACTTCCAACGAATTCGTGCAATTTAGACTCAATGTTAGCGCGAGAGACATTGTCAGTCTTATTGCCGAAATGATTGATCAATGTATTGGATTTAATCTTGCCCAATACCATGAAGGGATGACCTGAATGCCGCATTCCTATAACAATATTAAATTCCTTCTCACAAAATACAACTTCTTGGCTTTCAAATTTAAAGGTATTAGTGTTGCAGTTGTAGTGATCCAGCAAGAAGCCGACGCAGTTGATGCTCCCCTTGTGAACAGGCGCTACCAATAAACAACCAAATGGCTAATTTTTTGACAACTTCAACTTGACGGGGAGACATTTAGGGGGCGAATTTCAGACATAACCTGACTGAATCTCTCCACCACGCACTGATGCAAGATGAAAACCACCCGCTTCTTCGAAACTGTTACCTCCACATTTACCTCTGAACTTTTTCTCTTTCCCCTGCTTGTTCCAGTTGGGGAAGGAACAATCATCAAAGGCGTTGTCAGCAATGAGCGCACCATCTATTGAAAAAATTGGATTTAATTATTAACAACAAAATACAGAAACCCTGATTTAATGTAGTACCAAATAGATATTGGAATCGAGCGAAAAATTGGAACTCCATAAATTTTAGGGAAGAAAACTAACTTCGACACGTTGGGTAGGACGTCTCTTCCTCTAAGCCCTTCCCATTTTTATAGGTTTAATTGAATGACTAACGTGCGTCGTGGTGAAGTGGGTGTCGACTGCTAAGAATTTACCTTGATTTTAATGTGTTAGGCGGTGGACTCTGAAACTGCTTCTTCTAGGCTTGAAGGAGGTGGTGTGTCGTGTTAAGCTCTCATCGCCGGTGGTTGGAGGTGAGCAAGTATCGGAAGGTTCCGACAATAAAGAAGAAATATGAAGCAATAGTGGTTTGTGTGGAAATTATTCAATTTCACCGAGGATATTTGTGTAATTTAACACGATTTAGGGGGTTTTGAAAAAAGATGAGGTGGATTGGGAATGTAAAATGGTGTTGTTTTAAAATGGAGGGTTTTAAAAAAGTTCATTGATTTACTAGGGTCCATTCATTAATTTGCCGAAAAAATAATTACAAAAATTAAATATATAACAAGTTGACGACTTCTGGGCCCATGTAATAAGTAGCCCATTTTGGGCTTAGCCCATTCTTACATTGCCAGTAAGGTCTCGTAGCCTGTAGGCCCACCAGCGAAATAACTTTAATTCTTATAAATTTATTTATTTTGGAAGTAGCAAAAATCATTGGTTCACAAGTTGTATTAGGAATTAAAAAATATGGGTTCCTTTATTTAACGATCATATGATACTATTTGATGTGCGTCCTTCATTATTTCATTAACTTTATATTTTCTTATTATTGTATTTAAATATTAGAAAAAGTAATAACATTATTCCCTACTTATGTTGTAAGATGGAAGATGGTGATCTAAGTCATTACTCATTATGGTTTTGATTACCGGGAAAACAGAGCACTGTAATTATTATGCTTTTAAAAAAAATTAGAGTTACTTAGAAAATCAAATATTATTTATTTTACGTAAAATTGAGCTAGAAAATAAAAATATCAAATGAACAACTTTTACCATTTGAACAGAATGATATTTGGTCAATAGCGATTGATTTAAATGGTTAAATGATTCATTTTCCAATATAATGACTTAGATTGGAATCTCTCAAACTATTTGGAGTGTGTTAAAACTAAAAAAATTATCTCTATATTAGTGTGATTTTTATGATGATTAATTCAACTTCTTAGATTTATGTAGATTTATCTTGTAATCAAGCCGTCTATGGCATATCAACTTCTTGCGAGCTGATCAATTTGTTCGATAGACGTGCATGTCATTCATATTTATTCATCTTCGTCCAAACTATTTTAGTAAATTGAGAGGTGAGACACCGTTCCTTTTTTAAAAAAAATTATCATATATCCATTGTTATTATTACTTCAACTGTTTATGTCTTCAAACTATTATGAAATGAAATATCTTGCCAAACACGTTGATGCTACAAAATATGAGAATGAATTAAGAAAAGTTGGCATTAGAAGAAGATGAGCATTGGTTGAAATGTGAGTTGAATTAATCCAGCCTGTATTTCTACACCAACACGGATTTCCCTCAATTCTTGTTTGTGTTTGTGCAGAATTGTGGGATAAGAAAACTCTTGAAATTTGTACTTTGATGTAGATCTTTCATAACTAGGACCCAACCATTTGAACAAAGCTAGTGGAATTATGGAATAAAGGTCTTATTTGAAAGCTTGTGCCTCCTATTTTTTTAATGCTGTATGGTTACATGCCAATTCCCATACCTAAATCATGGAACTAGCTAGGTAGTTTTCAAATGCGTACATTAAATTATAATTAAATCAATTTATTTGTATCAATGCCCTAAGCTTCAAATAACATTTCCATTAGTGCTTGATATATATTATCGGAAAATTACAAAAAAATCCCCAATTGTAGACTCAATTTTTAGTTCACTCCCAAGGTCGAAATTTTTTTGAGTTCACTCCCCAATTGAGTTTCAAAATTTCACTTTACTCCCCAATCTGGGCAGCATATATGCAATATCACCATTTAGATACGCAATCTCATGGTTTTTATACGCAAATCTTGAGTTTTGAAAATTTAAAACTCAATTGGGGAGTAAACTCAAAAAAATTTCGACCTGGGGAGTGAACTAAAATTTTTTCAACATATGGGGAGTTTAATAAAATTGCCCCTTACATTTTGATTATTATAGGAGAAAAAAATATTATTCTTTATATTATAATTATTTTTTAAATTTTTATCCGAACTTGCAAATGTTTAAATTGTTATCTATACATATACTTTGCAAAAATTTTCAGACTGTCATTTAGGTCTTAACTGTTAATTTTTACCGAAAATGAGACATATGTTAACACTAAATGTCCGAGATGATAATTTAAATTTTTTTTATAAAGCACCCATAACAATATGAAATATTTAAAATTTTAAACAAAAAATTAAAAAAAATTAAGAGTACAACGGTAAATTATTTTTCCTGAAATTATATAATTAAGTTGGCATTCGTAGCATATAGTACATAATAACGTGTACAGAGTACAATCTAACCCAATTCCACAAGTATATATAGCTGTATTCCTTCCCAAGCGTCTACAATATATTAATTAGCTAATAATTCTTGTGGTATAAGACTAAGAGAAAAATAATAATAATACATGTTTTCGTGCCAAAAAAATGTATCAAGTTACACACTTGTTAAAATTTCAATTTACCCCCTCAAGGCTCAATATTTTGAATTTAAATTTTTAAACTTTGAATGTGCAGGAGTGATAGCATTTTGAAATTTTAAGGTGTAGAAAATTAGGTCTCAATATGTGCCCTTTCCAAAACCTTAGCCATTAAGGTACCCATTTGTAGTAGTGCACCAATATTGAAAAAGGAATATACTTCTCTGTAGCTAGTGACTTCACTATACTCCACAACTTTCAGGTTTCTTTTCCTTTTTCCCCCAAAGATAGCATACCAAGACCGACGTTGATATTCATGATTAATTATACATATTATGTAAGAATTATTATTACAACAATTTTACGATTCACTGATGGTATTAGTCATTGCATTTTATCAGAGACAGAGCTAAATTTTGAATATTTTTGTTTTCTCCCCTTTAAATTTTATAAAATTTCGTTTATCGTCTATATTTTTTAGAAAAATTTTATTTTCATTTACTACTTATATATATTAGAAAATTTTATAATTTTGCCCCTCTTATTTTAGATTTTCGCCCCACTAATTATAAATTTTATTCCTTTTATTTTAAAATAAATTACGGTTTCACCGATCTTGAAAAATTATTATTATATTATTGATATTACAAATTTAAGCCCCCCCTCGTTGCATTTCTTGGCTCCGTCCCTGAATTTTATAATAAATGTGAAGACTTAATTTGATATGCAACTATTTTATATTTCGTTATTAGTTGTTTCATTTTTTAAAGAACTTATATAATTAAGTAAAAGATTAATCTAGAAACAATAAAGTATGATAACAATAGATAATTGACGAGATAATTGGTTGGATGTAAATTAAGTGCTCAGCGGTATCAGTTATGATAAAAGGGAGGCGTGATTCCACAATCTATAGACTATAGTATGTAAATTAGGTACTCAGTGGTAGTTAAGGGGAAATGTAAATCTCACAAACTAAAAAAAACGAAATTTGTTCTTTTAAAATTAATTGAGTTACTGTACGGGCAAAGTTGATCTCAACTTAACAATTCTAGGGAAGTTCCAAAACATTGCAAAATAGACATATTTTATACATGTCGTTTTGAAAAGCAATAAATGGAAGGTGAGAACAGCATGTGATTTATCCAAACTCCAAACCATCAAAGGCTTTTATCGGAATATTACGTGCGAAAATTCCTTAAGACAACAAACTTTAATTACATTTATTTAACAGTAACACCAACAGCTACGAAAGACAAGCGTGTGAACTACGCCCATATAATCCGCCATCATAATTATAAAACATACATAAGGTAGAAAAATAATGCCTACAAATTAATATCCATCTTAGGAACTTTACACATTAATTTCGTTTCCTTTCATTTTAGTTAATTACCAAGTTAGGAGAATGGTCCAGTCCACGTCAGCACGTCACACTCGAGTATATATCAATAACTTAATAAGGTTGTAGTCCACTTGTTTTATTCTCATTATTATATTATTACTTATTATTAAACGTTGGACTCTCAAATTACCGTTTTGCCCCTTTCCGTCATTTGAGAGCTGTTATATATATATTTGTTTACTTTAAACAAATCTGCAAATATACTCTCTTTGTGACCTGATTCTCTTCTCTGTTGTTCTCTGTCTGCCCATCTACACGCATATATATATGTATAATATATATCATTATTGAGTATATATATAGATATGCGTTTGTGTTGATGTACTTGTGTTTGTGTACATGAGAATTGCTGGTTAAAGCTCGCAAGAACGCGAAAAAGCACTTTTCTTTATTGACTTTCGCTTTAATAATCGCCTGCATTTGATTTATATCTCACGGCCAGCACTCTGTGCATACTTTTGTTGGGTTTTGGGAAGCCGGTCATGGCGGCCTGGGTGATGTTGGTGGCGGTGGTGGCGGCGGCTAATTTGGTGTCGGCGGCGGGCGGCGGCGGAATTCGGAAGGTGCTTACTTTGGAGAGAGCTTTTCCGGTGGATGAGAGAGTTGAGCTTGAGGAGATTAGAGCTCGGGACCGTGCGAGGCACGCGCGGATGTTGCAGAGCTTTTCCGGCGGCATCGTGGATTTCCCGGTCAGGGGTACTTCCGATCCCTACGCCGTTGGGTAACATTGCCCTACCTTTGAGAATTCTCTCATTTCTAGAAATTCCTTATCCTTTTTTTTTCCTTTTGATGTTGTTGTGTGTGTAGCTTATTTATTTTGGTAATTGAACAGGCTTTACTTTACCAAAGTGAAGCTGGGGACTCCACCGCGGGAGTTCAACGTGCAGATTGATACCGGGAGCGACATATTGTGGGTTACTTGCAGTTCTTGTAATGATTGCCCTCGGAATAGTGGATTGGCAGTAAGCTTTCGTATAATTTTAATGAGCTTTTGTTTTGTATTCGTTTGAGTAATTCGAGTTTCTCGAATTGGAGTGATGATGCTGAGTTGTGCTTGCAGATTCCTCTCAATTTCTTTGATGCTGCTGCATCTTCGACCGTTTCCCCTATTTCCTGTTCGGATAACATATGTGCCTCCATAGTTCAAACTGAATCTGCTGAATGTTCTGCTGAAACCAATCAATGTGGTTACTCGTTTCAATATGGAGATGGAAGTGGCACTGCTGGCTTTTATGTGTCTGATCATCTCTATTTTGATGCAATTTTGGGTACTTCAGTAGTTGTTAATTCTTCTGCTCCTATTGTTTTTGGGTAAGCCGATGTCTTATTGATTGTGTTTATATGCTGCTCCAGTTGCATGACTTATGTAATCCTTGATGTGGGAACAGGTGCAGCACTTCTCTGTTCGGAGACTTGACTAAATCAGATAGAGCAGTTGATGGAATATTTGGGTTTGGGCAGCAGGGTCTTTCAGTAATTTCCCAGTTGTCGTCACGGAGGATTACACCTAAAGTATTCTCCCATTGCTTGAAAGGAGAGGGGAATGGTGGTGGTATATTGGTTCTTGGTGAGATATTGGATCCAAGAATCGTATATACTCCCCTTGTTCCATCACAGTACGTATAGTTTTCTACTAGATGGATTTGTTTTCGGCATTGCTATGGATTTTTTTTGAGCATTTGATAACATGTTTGATTATATAGCATTCATTATTCCACATCCATTGAAATTTCATGCATGTGATGGCATTTAATTCATGGGAAGTTCTACAGTACATAATACATTGACTTTTTTGTGGCTAATGTTTCAGGCCTCATTACAATTTATATCTGGAGAGCATTGCTGTCAATGGGCAAATGTTACCTATTGATCAAGCAGTATTTGCGACATCGGGAAACCAAGGAACCATCATTGATTCTGGAACAACTTTAGCATATCTTGTTGAAGGAGCTTTTGATCCTTTGGTTGCTGGTGTAAGTTTTTCTTCTGTGGTGAAGTTTTCTTAAGCTACAACCTGTAACAAAAGAACTTATTTTGGAAGTTTAGTCTTCAATCTTGCTTCATTAGTGATGACAAGAGCCACACATCAATGCCTTTTACTTATATGAATCACCAGAGCTAGATTCTTGTGGTTGACCTAAATAAAGATGTCTCATGTTTCTGTACCCTTGCAGATAACTGCTGCTGTCTCACAATCCGTGAAACCACTTATTTACAAAGGAAGTCAATGCTATCTAGTATCCACAAGGTCTGCCCTCACTCATCACAAAAAGAAAAAAGAAGGGAAAAAATAAAGAAAAAAATAATAATAAATATTATTTAGAAATTTCTATTGGGGGCTATTTCTATCTAAATGCTTGTTGACAAGTATAGTTACTCAAGATTTACGAACGATTGGATAAACTTGCTTTTTGTTTCTACAAGCAGTGTAGCTGAGACGTTTCCACCTGTTGCTTTCAATTTTGCTGGTGGTGCATCCTTGGTCTTAAGACCTGTCGACTACCTCATACACTCGGGATTTGCTGTGAGTACTCCAGTTTTCTCCCAAAATATTTGATGTATTATTTCCTCAACATTCTGCAAAAGACTAATTGATATTTAAGGTTTAACACTGGATCGTGCTAGTTGTAGTATGTAAGATTTTAATTGTCAACACTTTTCAGGATGGCAATGCGGTGTGGTGCATTGGCTTTCTTAAAGTTCAGGATCGAGGGATAACAATCCTGGGAGGTTGGTCACTTGCAAAACTTTTTAGAAAGAGAGCAATCTGATGTGAATTGCCTTCTTACCTCAATCTTATTTGGCGTTTCTTGATAACAGATCTTGTTCTCAAAGATAAAATCTTTGTCTATGATTTGGCTCATCAAAGAATAGGATGGGCAGACTATGATTGTAAGTTTTACTTTCTTTATCGCTTTTATCTCACATCTTTAACACTGCCTAACACTGATTATACTGTTGGTCGACTTTCTCTAGGTTCTTTGGCAGTGAATGTCTCAATAACTTCCAGCAAAGATGAATTCGTGAATGCTGGACAGCTTAGTGCAAGCTCATCAAGTCGTGTTCTCTTCAAAATAACTCATAAGAGTAATATTGCTCTTTCCCTGCATATATTGATGTTCATTGGATGTCTCTTTCTGTAAATTATTTTTGGCATGCCCTTTTTCTGTTCTATTATTGGCTTTGCTAATTCATATTTGCAACGGTTGGCAGCCAAATGTAGTGTTTATTTTGTTTTCTACGAATGCGCATTGGTAAAGTTAGACTTCCTTTCTTTTTTTAAGTTAATTAAATTTGGGGGGTTGAACATGCGCTTCGCCTCAAAAGATTTGGCTAGATTTGGTTCCTGGTTAAAGAGGAACATCAAGGCTTATGAGACTAGAGTGCCAGAACAGAGATAAGAAGTTTTCCAGAAATAGGTTAGTACTTAGACGTTAATGTGGTTAGTGTTTTCATTTTGGATTGTTTTAGTTGTACAAACTAGATTAAATTTTGGAGATTACTTATTATGAAGTATTCTGTTCCTCTGTACTCTATCTTATTTTTATGCGGGACAGGATGAGTACAAAGTTCTCGCTATTGCTCTCATATTATGGTTATATACACATTTCGGGTTTATCATTCTAATTTAATTAGCAGTCAAATTCAGTGCTTATCTATGTGCGTTACATCACTTTTTACAATCATGAGGTTGGTAGTATTGCACACTGGAGAGGATAGAGAGGAACTGTGGAGAACAAGAAGTAAATAACGAGCTATGTGCGGTGTGCCTGTGGAGTCTGTTTGAGTTGTCATGGAATACAAGTTTCATCTTAGTTTGCAGATAAAAAGTATGTATGGGCTAGTAGGAACTAGATGAGGTCAAATTGCAATTCAAATTGATGACAAAGGAAAATACCTTTTCGTGCTCTAGCAAGCCAATGCAAGTGATATTCATAATCAGACTCAGTAGGCACATCATATTTGACCCGAGGATCCAAATTTAAAACCAAATTGACTTGCATAAAAAGTTGATTCCATATTGGCAAGGATCCCAAATGAAAACACCATATGCTAAAGAACCGAAAGTACATGAAGAGAGAATAGTACATTTGGATGATCAAAGCCTCAAGCAAGAAAATTAGTTTCAGTTGAAATCAGAACTTCAATCTGTCCTTCCCTGAATTCTTTTATAATTTTATCTCTATCCTCTTGACTCAAACCACCTTCAATTACAGTAACCTCGTAGCCAAGGTCGTCTAATGATCCATGCAGCATTCGTGCACAACCCCTCGTGCCAACATATATAAGCGTGTGGTCGACATATTCTCCCAATTCAAGTATTATGTCCGTAAACACCGTAATCTTTGAAAACTCATCCAGACAATACACCCTTGTATTGTTTCACAGAATCTAAAGACAGTTCCTCCTTTTTGACAAGGATTTGATTGTAATCTAGGTAAACAATCTCGGCTATTGTTGATACAAAGACTGTGACATCAACTTCAGACGTGCAGTGTAAAAATAAAATCTGGAAATTTACCCGTTTAATAATATTTTTTTTAAAAAGACCTTTTATTCTAAACACATCAAAATATATTTTATATGTTCACGTCCGTGCATGAACGATCATACAAATAATTCTAAAAATAAAAAATGCATTGATGCAACATGGATCACGGATGTTTTGCATTTCGTCGGCATTTATAAGAGCCCAGGTTTTAACTTTTATTTGTTTAAACCTAAAAACTTTTGAGTAGTCCATTTAGAGTCAAGCCCACTGGATATTAGACCCAAAACCCAAGCATTATTATGGACTACTTAGATTGTTTTATTCGTACAAACTAGATTAAATTTTGTAGATTACCTATTATGTAGTATTCAATTCCCGCCATTTGTTAAAGTGCAATATTTTGACAGTCGAGCCAATGCTTGTCTAATTGCGGTAAATCATTTTTTACAGTCATGGGGTTAGTGGTGCGCTCTGTGGAGAAAACAGAGGGCCAAAGAAGAAGAAGATGTATATTCTTGTTTTAAAAGCCATGTATACCACCGACTCTATAAACCCCGGCATCCAAAACAATGTCGAAGTAGGAAAAGTCGCCGCCTGATAACAACCATCCCTAGATGATTAAATCAGTAAAATGAATTCGATAATGCCGCTGTAAAACAAGCATTTGCTATGATAGGAAACTAAAAAAAAGCAACTTTCTATATGGTTCAATTTTTTCCTCTAGTTATGAAAATTTACAACATTGGGTTTGAAGATTCTACACCCCATAAATCAGAATTAAATAAATCATAGCAAGCTACAAAAGTGGCAGGTCTGTGTTCTAAGACAACAAAAATCCTGTTGAAAACAAATATCACAGGACAAAGACGAGACGATTTGCAATCAGTTTCGGCCCTCACCTCCACTTGTCCTGAAGATCTTTCTTCTCTGACCAAGCCCATGTAACAAAAATTGCCACAACAAGGG
>JBBMKE010000010.1:19184008-19199239 GCA_037834125.1 Lippia alba | reverse complement strand
ATCGGGGGCTCTCCATCCTCGTATATGTATATTTTGAACAGTTTCTCCATTTCCAAGTAGCTCCTACATAACAAATCAGTTTAACCTTTCATTGTCTTAATCTACTACCACCTAAATAATTTGACAATGAGCAAATGATGATGAACACCTGAGGAAAGCATTCGCGTTCCTATAAAACGGGCCTGTTGGAACATAATCAGGATCATATGAAGACTCGTTGTTGCGCTGCGCCTCCTGTATAGTTTCTCGAGCTTGTGCTAGACTAGCTTCAACCATCTCTAAGTAATCAAGATTCCTATGTTTCTTCTGAAATTTAGGAAATTAGTGTCACAATTATAATTTACAAACCAAGTGCACATATAATGTCAAATCTATCTATGATGCCTGTCTTATTCACAGAAAAACAGCGCATCAAATCAGTTTCCTCCGCTTGAACATAACGTGAAAGTTGCAGGGGCGGCCCAGAATTTATGCATTTAAGTTAGAATCATGTTTGAATTCGTAAATCAGCAAGAAATACAAGAAATTAAGAGAATCTCAGCGCGTCTCTTTATGGAATGAAATCTTGATTTGTATTGATGCGATGCGAGATATTAATAGAGAATTTAATTACACAACAACATTTCAAAACTAAAAAACAAGCATAAACAGAATTAGAAAAGTGAATTTAGTCCTCACCGGTGACTGATCCTCCGTGGGCGGTGCTCCCGCCGCCGCCGCCGTGGAACTCTGCTGTATATTCTCCTGAGCAGGAGGTGGTTGACCAAGAGCTCCAGAATCAGAACTCACGCAATCACCAAAAGATGTCCACGAATAGGAACCAGCAGGATTCGGGTTTAATATAAACAGAAATCCAGAGAACAAAATCAAAGGAATCAGTACATAATTCACGAGCTTCGTTGACGAGGATGAATCGACCATCTTTTCTTGTTGAATTTCTCTGTGATCTGACTAGCAATTTTGATTCGAGTTGGGCTTTCTATACTCAGATGAGTGGGTTATAATTATACTTTTCCTGGCTTGAAGCGGGCAATCTCAGAACATCAGTTCTTCAGTGAGAAGCAGAAGCAGTAAAATATTAAGGACGCTAACCAATAGAAACTTAAACTTCAATCAACTTCCAGCTTGACAAGTTCCTCGTCATTTCGGGTAATCAACCTCACCCTATTTTAATCCACTACAAAATCCAATGTACGGTAATTTAAACGGTTCTACATGGCTACGCGAGATTGTTTTTCACAAATAATTAATTAATTATCTTCTTTTTTTCTCATGAATAATTGATTATCTTGTTTCATTAGTTATTTATATGACATAAAACTTCAATTATTAATATTATCATATAGATCCCAATAAATTTAGAACTTCTAAAATATAAGATAATAACAAAATAAAACTTAGACCCCAATATATTAGGATTCTATATTAGAATTATCGTAAAATTTATCAAACTTGTCAAGAAAATGACAAAAGAAAAGTATAATCACTAATTTTCTCGTAAAAAAATCCCTTTAAATCCAAAATAAATTAAGAATTTATAGCAAGTAAATCAAGAATTCAAAAAAATATAATCACTAATTTTCTTGAGAAAGTATCCCTTTAAATCCAAAATAAATTTAGAATTTATAGCAAGTAAATGAAAAATTCAAACTAAAAAACATGTATAAATCATATAATAAACTTCTTTAACTTATTTTTGTTCTCATATACTTTCTTTTCTTTTCTTTTTATTTTTTCTAAAGAATGACTAGGAACTCTAAATTTTATATTATGAAATATTTATATTTTCTCATTCGCATACATTTATATTATTTGAAATTTTTTATTTTCTTTATTTAATTTTTCAAATGAAAGATGTACCTTTAAATAATAAAACCATTCAAATTTGAGATGGACCACAAAAATAGTTCTAAAAGATTAAGGGACAAAAACATAATTTTTTAGAATTTAAAGATCAATTATAAATAAGCTAAGTAAAAAAAAAGGGAAAAAAAAGAAAAAAATTATAAATAGAATAAGTAGCCAAATTTTGCCGGTAGATCAACATTAATTTAATGATAAAAATCTATGTTTTATGGACTGTTACAAAAGAATTTTTCTAATTTAAAATTAGGATAAAACTTAGTAAAAGTGTTACACGAAATTAAGGAAAGTTTAGAAGAGGTTCACATGAAAATGTTTGGTATTCAAGACAGTTGAGAAAAGTTTGGAAAACTCTGGTATACATATGACCCAGCCGAACCCAAACATAAAACATTTCCCTCCTAACTAAATTATAAACCCAAAAAAATTGCCACACAGTAACCTTACTTTAAGAAATTATAGGAACTACAAAATTCACATAGTAACGTTACGTGGAAGGCCCGGCGAAGGTGCTGAATTAGAGGCGGCCGGAAAACCCGCATTGCAACTGAACTATTTCTAGGGATTGAAGTGAAAGGGACAAAGCACAAACACCTAGAATTTCAATATTCAAACAATATGGCGTCTTTCTTCAAATCTATGAAATTGCAGTACGAGATTGGGAAGTTGTCCTTTACTTGATTTCAAGTCAAACCCACATCACACATGTGAATTTCACATATTATAACTTAGTAACGCATGCCGTGCGATGCACGATATTAATATACGATTTTTTATCTTTCAGAATTTTCCCCCACCCACTGAAGGCGCTTATTGTTGGGATCCCTACAACGTAGTTTTTCCAACGTTGTTTTTTACATCCACAAATCAGAGTTTCCCCCCATCCACTGAAGGCGCTTATTGTTGGACATCCAACGTAGTTTTTTACATCCACTTGAGCCAACTTCCCGTTGGTTTAATATACAGTATAAACTTGTATAAATTTTATAAATTAAATAATTATAAAATGAATAATTAAATCATATACAATGAAAATAATCTATGCAATACACATCTTTTATAAATAATAAATAAATTACTATTAAAATCAAGTTTTGTTACTTTAATTCACTTAATAATAAATTGAATAAGAAGTTAAGTGTTTTCTTATTATAAATAGTAAATAAGCAAAACTCATGTGAATATCATACTCTAATTAGATAGGTTGAAATATTTAGAAAAAAAATAATGTAGATATTAAAATAGTATATATATATATATTAAAATTCTAGCACCTCATCCGGTGCTATTGACATATTTATTAAAAACATTATTATCTTTTCTAATATATAAATAATGACTTTTGTATTATTGTTCTTACAAAATAATAAATATTAATTGACGACTTACTATACTGAAAATTTAATATAGTTAGTATTAACCAATAAATTAATATTTTCTTTTCAAAACATTCTATGAATTCGAATAAT
Source organism: Lippia alba (assembly GCA_037834125.1). NCBI lineage: Eukaryota > Viridiplantae > Streptophyta > Magnoliopsida > Lamiales > Verbenaceae > Lippia > Lippia alba. The sequence continues at coordinate 19,195,907 of JBBMKE010000010.1, read as the reverse complement.
GGTAGATATATCTTATAGTTATGACACAATAAAAAAAGACATGTAGTCGTTGAAACTTGAAACTCTTCAAAGTCTCACACAACTATAGCCATTGAAACTCTAACAAATTCTCTTAATATAATAAAAATATATGAATAAATTATTAAAAAATCAAAAATCAAGTAAATAAATAAACCTTAAATAATAAAATAATAATAAAAATAAATCATAACAAAAGGTTTCAAGTATTTCACAAAGAATCAATAACGAAATCTTAATAAATTTTATAGATCTAATAGAAAAATACAAAATCAAATTCTTTAAAACTCAAAATTCAAATAAATAAAGTAAGATTTTGAAATAATTAAAAAAAACCAAAGTTATTACTAATTAATTTGGTTGGTTAAAAAATATTAAAATTGATCTTCGAACCAAAAGTTAAAATTTTTATGAAAATAAGATATAAATATTCAACTTAATAATTTGCAGAGATAATAAAAAATATATATCTATTAGAATCAAGCAAATTCAAATCTTTCCAATTTAACATAAATGTGACACCCCGCTCACTCACACGTACAGGTACGCGGCACGTGTGGGTTTACTTCCGTAATTTTTTTATATTCCTTATGTATTTGATGCTCTTATATGAATTATGTTTCTATATTCTCTTCTTATTTTGAATAACTTGAACTATATGCGATAATTGTATTCTTTGTCGTTCGTGAAATATGCAAATTATGAATTTAAATACCCGAGCATGCTATATGTGAATTATATAAATCTTGGACTTTTTTGTATGACTTAATTAAGTTTTGGACTTGGTAGAATTAGTTTGGACTCAAGTGATTTTATTTTAGAACTTTTTGGGCCTTTTTGCAAATTGGCCAATTTGAGTCCCTAATCCGTATCTTGAGCTAGGGAACTCGGATTCGAGTTCCGTCACCTTTATTGAGTTCGAATCGACAATTTGGATTTAATGGGACAAGCCTCATAACTTTTCGACTTCGTTTTGACCATTAACGACTCGAATTTTGCCATACATGTCTATTACGCCCCTATGAGCCTACCTAACCCTCACCATTGCTTTATTGACTTTTTTTGGACCCATTTTATATTCAAAATTAGCCTTTCCCTTCTCTTTTTTGGCTGCAAATCGTGAGGGACTAAGGGAAAAAGAAGAAGAGAAGCTCTCAAGACATTTTCTCCATTTTTGAGAACTTAAGCTCAAGATTTCCTTCTTCTTGCATCCATTCTTCAAGGTAAGCTTGGATTCTTGTTCTTGTGCCTCTTCTCTTATATATAGAACTTGATTGGATGTTGGAGATTTATGAGTTTGAAGATTGGGTGAATAGTAAGGGTTTTGGGTGAATTTACGGCTTCAAGCATTTTCATGACTTTTGATGGCTTTTGTTGCCTTATGATGATCCTTGATGCATATTCTTTGAGTATTTATGATTTTTAAGGTTGTTTGTTGGTAGGGGAAGTTTATGCGATTAATACTCTTGATTGGTTTGTGAAGAAAAACATGAATTCTTGGTTTATTAATCAATATGAGTGTTATATGTGTTATTTCAATGATTCATGGCATGAATGATGGTTTTAGCTCGGCATAAACCCTTGATCCCCTTCTTCCCCCTTCTTGTTATTGTGAAGTATGATGAGTTAAGGCTTGGATTTGTGAATCTTGGTGTAAGAATGTAGAGTTTTGGTTCAATTATGCACTCTTATATGCCGGTTTATTTCGTTTGAGCTCTTGTGTTCGTTTTTGCTTGAATCTTTGGATGTATGAACTCGAATTCTTGCTCTTGGATGCATTTGGATGTCTTGAGGTATTGATGCATGAGTTTGTAACTTAATGTTGGTGTATGGATTGAGTTTGAAGTGTTTATGCTTGATCAAATCTTGTTTTGGAGGGATTTTGTGTTTGAAACATGTTTTGGCCGCAAGGGGTGTTTCAACGGCCGTGGGATTTTTTGCCATTGAAACACACGATCGTTGGAATGATGTTGAACAGTAGGGGGCTACTGCATCATTTCCACAGCTGCGGATTTTAAGGGCATGGAGATCTACGGCCGTGGATCTCACTTCGTGACGCCGACCATTTTCTTTCGTCGTTTTCTCGATTTCCGTAGTTTGTATGCTTCTCTCCCACCTCCATTATGAATCCTAAACTTTCCTAACATGTTATATTATGGGTCACTTTTATTATGTTGAAATTTGGTATAATTTGGAGATGATTTGATTATGATATGGTTCAATGTGTCTCATATGGTACTTTGTGCACATCATTAGCATCCATTGCATTTATGAGTATTGCCGAACGTCTAAGTGGTTCACTTTGAGTCTATCTTCAGTTTTCTCAAGCGCACCCTGGGTGGTGTTTCGTGGTCCGTTGTGATTCCGGGGTGAATCACGTGTTTGGTTTGTGGCTTCGTCGATATAAGGTGAGGTTAGGTTATAGTTAAACCCTATATTTTGTGCCCGTGTGCTTTGTATGCGAACTATAGTCTATCTTGTGTATATGGTATGATTTGATTTGGTATGTTTTGTTTGGTATCGCCCAACTACACTTCAAACTGTGTGCCTCTTATGGATTTGACACGGAGAGGTATGTAGAGTGTAGTTGTGGCAAGGTGAGGGATGTATCCTATGTATGATTGGTACGTTTCTGATTTGTAGCGGGTTAGGTATGTTTCCATATGAATCCTTTGTATTGGTATATTTCTGGGCCCTAAGGTATGGGTAAGGGAGATCTGGGACGGCCATCGAGGTTGCCGATTATGACCCCTGTGCACACGCTCCATATGAATCTAGGACTAACCCGGAGCCCACCAGGAGGTTTGGTTGGGTGATGGAAACCTGAGGGTTTGAGTGTGTTCGCTCCCCTCGTCTGTCTGGATCGCTCAACCCTTCCATCACCGGAGAAAGAGGGTTGATTATGAATCTTTATGCCTATTTTAATTTGTATGTTTCTTTTGAGGAGCCCAAGATGAGATTTGTTTACTCGTACCCGCCGAGTTATGTATGTAAGATTTGTTAAAGGTTATGAAACGGGGGATAGATTTCTAAGTAAGATAAAATATGAATCTTTTGAATACATAAGCTTAAATATGATTTGAATCCATTTAAATCAATATGAATTAATATGATTTGGTATGTTTCTTTTGATTTGAGTAATTTGAATCCCTATATTTATACGTATCACGGGCAAAATCTTTGGTAGGCAAAAACTATCCCCGAGTTTATGAACCCTGCATGTGCTTATAATATGCTTTGCTCTATATATATGTAGCGTGTGTGGGTAGCCCCTCACTCAGTCGAGTTGTAGACTGACCCTCTCCCTCCCCAATCTTTTAGTGTGCAGGTTTTGTATGGAGTTTAGAGCTAGGGAAGTCTTGTCATGTCTTTTGAGTTAGTCGAGTTGTATTAGAAAGTCTCAGCATTTGCATTTGTATTAATACGATTTTGAATCAATTTGTAGATATGTATTTGTATACATTGCATTTGATATTCAATTTGCCCTTGTCGGGCTTTGTGAAGAGTTTAAAAGAGACCTGAGGAACCCAACTTCGCTTGTGAATCGTGTGTTTAATTTCTGCAGGCCCGTGGCAAATGCATGTGTGTGAATTCTAGACTTTCATTGTTTACATTCTGTTGGTTGGTTTTATTTGTCAGGGTCTACGTTCCGCCTAGCTTAGGAGGTTTTTTTATTTGTCTCTCACTCGCTATCGTTTGATCTAGGTGCGGATTTCTCTATTTCGTTACTCGGGTCGGACCCTAGTGCGAGGGATGTGATGTCTCACGTGTCGGGTGCTATAAGTTATGTGTTTAAATATGCTTCAAAGAGAAGGTTTTTTTTAATAGTACCCATGAATTGAAAAAAAAATTTGGTTACTCCCTGATGGAACCCTCCCAGAAACTTTCTTTTCCTTTCTCTCTCTCTATCGTTCTGCCTTTCTCTTTTTCCTTCCTTCCCTATTTATAGAACCCATTCTCCCTATTTATCCTAGATTCTCCTTTATCTTTGTTGATACATTCCTTGTCGTATAAGTTACAACTTCCAGAGTTTGGTTCAAATTTAACTCCTTCTTTCTGTTCGCCCATAACCCTTGTGTCTTGCTCGCCAAAAATCTTAAGGAATCCTCGTATAGGCTCCTTCCAATCGACTATTGGGCCTTTTTTATTGGGCAAAGTGGGCTTTTAGGCCTGACACCAACACTACTCCCCCCAAAGTGCAGTTCGCCATATATAAGCGAACTGCAAAATAAAAAAAATGTTCAAAAATCTAATTGAGGAAACTACATTTCGCTGTGTAAAAGTGAACTTCAAAATGGATTTTCGGAAAACTAAATACATGTACCAAACCTTTCTCCTTCCGTAATGTAGTTCGTAGAGGAAAAACGAATTGCAGGGACAAATCCTCCCAAACCAAACAAATATCTCTGACGATCCATCTTCTCCACTATAATGAATACGACAACAAAGAACAATGGCATGCCACTGTGTGTCCACTGACCCCTCGACTGCCGTGTCAAAGCAAATATCTTTCAACTTCCTAAAGACCCTCATTTCAAAATTCAAAAATACAAACCTCCATTATCACTTCTAGAAAAGAGAGTCCATCTTCATTTGCTGCAAGAACTAAGGAAACATCAACACAAAGATTGCTATGGCACCAGGTAACATCATTTCCGAATTTCATTTGCAATTGATGAAGTGGACTAATAATTAGTAAAAATCATATATCCCCATGCTAACTATCACCCCCTCTTCCCTCACAAGTAACGGAGCATTCCACCGAAGAACCCAAGTCACCAGCAATACAAACAAACCCAACCCAGAAAACCTCATTAGAAGATGGGCTACGTGCTCTATTTCGCATACCCTTGCAATATCAGTTACGAATCCCCCATCCTTCCGAACATATTCAAGGCCCCTCCGAGGATTTATACCCTTCATCTTCGATCAATTAGTAGCGGGCGTATGATTTCCTATTCCAGCCTTCATAAGCTCTTTATGTCAAGCATATAGCATATCATTATACCAATTTCAACCCAATGCTATAGGATCCATGATTGGGTTCATAGCTAGATGTTAGGAAGTAGATGTAATGCCTTCAATTCCGTTATTTAGTTCGTGTTATCAGATTAAATTTGCAAACCCACTATTTTATGTATCTACGTGGGCAAAACCAGCAATAGTGGATGTTAATGCATTCAAAAGTGTACATTGGGAAGAAACATATGTGTTTGTTAAAGCACCACAACCCTGGAATATACCCATACAATATCAATCCCAAAATCCTCATGCATATACACCCAACACCCAACACCTAAGCATTCAATATGACAAAGAAATAAAACTACTCCGGGCACGCCCTTTTGTGTAAGCAACTTTGCTTGTTCCGGGCAGCTTCAAAGTCTATTCCGTGAGCACAACATATGAGTCCCTTTTAACAACATCTGGTATGCTATAAATCTCCTGTTGCTCACATAATATTGTGATTCATTCAATGTGAACTTACCATAACTGTTGATTTTCTGCAGAAGAGCAAGAGGCCGAAGAGATGCGACATTTGATCCCCCAACAAAGTCTAGCAATGCGTCCCCCTCAGCGAAAGAGACGCAAATCAGCCAAAAATACATCAGTGTTGAAACCAGAAGGTCAAACTGGGGACTCCGGAAATTCAGAGTGAACCCGATCGATGTTCACAAGTGATCATCCAGCCATGAAGTTCTTGATTTAGAAAATACTGCCGCGAGCAAGGATCAGCTCGTTGGAGAAGAAAGCAATACGCCCATCCCAATGGATACACCATTGATATCTAGTCTGCATAAAACCTTGTTTAAACAAAGCAGTGTACTACATTCCAACGATGCATCCACACATCGAGAATATTTGCCAGGGATTGTGCCACCGGAAGAGAATACTGAACGAACTCTCCATGAAGATGTGAGTGAATAAGGCGACTATGCTAGGAGCTCAAGTAAGCAAAATACAATAGTATAATGCATGTTTATATATCTTAGCTTAGACATAACTAAACTTTATATGTATAGTTTGTGACTTGTCTATCCGATCTTGTTGATGGTGCGAACACTAATGCTGATCAAGAGAAGAAGATTATTGGCCTGTAGAATCTGAACTCAAAAAAGACTCAAATGTTATGCGAACTCCAGGAAAAGTGTTTAGCTTTGGAAAATTAAGTGAAAACAAATGAGCAATCACTTGTGGAAATAAAAGAGGCCTTGACAAAATCTCAACAAGAGCTCGAGCAAGCTGTATTAAAGTTGTCCGAGAGTGAGGCTGCAGTTGCCGAACAGATTTGAGTTGCTCGCGAAGAAGAGCGCCAAACAGCACAACAAAAACTTGCTCGCTATGCCGCGAACAACGTGTGTTATTTTCATCACGGGTTCGTGGAATGTCGGAGCCAAGTCGCAAGCGCCCTGGATGGTAGTCATACTTTAACTTATGCGAACCTGGGTCAATTCCTCTCGCGGCATGATAAGGTGGAACATATCCCATTACCTATTACCATGCCTCCGAACAACCCTTTAAATCCAAAATGAGAAGTCAGTGCAGGCAGCCTCATGTCTACTCACGAAGAAACTGCAACCTTGCCGACCACAACTTCTGCATCATCCCCACCCCAAGTTTAACTTTTACCATCGATTATATGTTTAACTTTTTTTAAAACACTTAATTTCTTGTTGTTTAGCTATTTCTATCAAGGGACTACCTTGTAAAACACTATTTTGCCATCGATCTTTTGCTACTTTTTCCAATCATTAAATTTCGTCATATGGGAATAATCACTTTTTACTCGGAAAAAGTGTAAAAAGTGAACCAAATGTGTTATCATCAATCGTATTGCTACTTTTTTCTCGAAAAAAGTATAAAACAAATCAACTTAAAAATCGACTCGTAGGATAAACTTGCTTGTACTAAAACTTCAAAAAATCCGAAAAGTAAATACTGAAAAGGATACATTGCCTCATTAAAAACCTATCGGGGGGAAAACCTCATGGGAAAAAGCCCCAAACAGGAAAAAAGTGCAACTATGCAATAAAACTAAATATAAAATTTCTTCATATGTTGGGTATTCCAAGCCCTCGGCAGCTAGTGACGTTTGCCATTTTCATCTTCTTCAGCTATTTTGTATGCTTTCCCAAGCAATACCTGTGTTATGGTATATGGTCCATCCCAAGAACTTTCTAATTTCCCAACGCCTCTTGACGCTTCTGCTCGCTTTAATACTAAGTCTCCTAGTTGAAATTCGCGGAGTTGAACTCCTTTATCAAAGGCCACCCACATTCTTGCCTTGTGTCTTGCTTCTCGTAAGGATGCCAATTCCCTATGCTCCACCAGTAAATCCGAGTTATCAGCTAATAGTAAATCTGATGATATCGACAGGAATTACCGCCTCTGTTCCATAAACCATAATGAAAGGTGATTTGCTCGTGGCCCGCCTTGGCGATGTTCTGTACGCCCACAACACACTAAGTAGTTTATCCGACCATCTTCCTCCATGCTGTTCCAGTCTTGTTTTTATCCCGGTGAGTATTGTTCGGTTCGTCACTTCAACTTTCCCATTTGTCTGTGGGTGTGCCACTGATGCCATATGTTATTTGATTGCTCGCTCTTGACACCACTGTTGAATTTTTGTCCCTACAAACTGCATACCATTGGCAGATATCAAAATTCTAGGAATATCAAATCTACAATGATGTCTTATTTGGTTATTTTAGCTATTGCCTCTGCCTCTACCAATTTTGTGAAGTAGTCAATAGCCGTAGAATGAAGCGCTTCTGAGATGCTGTTCGTGGCATAGGTCTGAGAAGATCGATTCCCCATACTGCGAACGGGCACGGTGAGCTCATTGTTTTCAAATATTCTGGGGGCGTTTAATTGCTGGTCCATGCCTCTGACAGCCTGCACAATTCTTTGTTATCTGCATCGCATCTCTTCGCATTGTTGGCCAATAAAATCCTACTCTTAATGCTTTACTTACTATCAACCGTCCTCCTTCATGGCTACCACATACCCCTTCATGTATTTCTTGCAGCAATGTTTTTTCTTCCTCAATAGCTACACATTTTAACCACAATTGTGAGTAGGATTTTCTGTACAATTTCCCCCTAATTCTCCATACCTTGCTGCTTGTTTAATGGTAATTCCAGGAACCTGTTCGCCTTTTAAGAATTGTAGATATGGGGTTCTCCAATCTCCTGTTTGCTCTAGCGCCTGAACATCACTTTTCCCATCTATTATTCGGTCTAGAATTATAACTCTGTTCGTAGGATATTCATTCAGTGAGCTTGCCAATTTGGCCAATGCATCAGTTGCTCCATTTTCTATTCTACATATGCGTGTTAACTCAAAATTTTCCAATATGTTCGCCAACTGTTGTATTTGTCCTACATAATCCTTCATACGTTGTTCCTTGATTTCATACTCTCCCAATACTTGACTTACCACTAGTTGTGAATCTTAAAAATCTCTTAACCGAGTAGCTCCTCCTGCCAATGCTAATTTCATGCCTGCTATTAATGCCTCATATTCAACCTCATTGTTCGAAGCTGGGAAATGTATCTTTAGAGCATAATTAAATTCCTCTTGGTCGGGTGTCCGTATTATAATACCTGTTCCGCTTCCTCCTTGTCCTGATGACCCATCTACATATATTGTCCACAATATTTTAATGTTTGTTTTGCTCGTTAATTCTACCACAAAATCTGTCAATACTTGTGCTTTGATCGCTCATTGGGGTTCGTATCTAATACCAAATTCACTTAATTCTATGGCCCATCGTACTAAACGCCCTGAAAATTCTGCTTTCGTCAAAATCTTTTTCAACTGGAGGTCTGTTTGAACTTTCACCTAATATGACATGAAGTATGGTCGCAAACGCCTAGCCGCTGTGATGATTACTAGCGCTCCTTTCTCTATTTCTGTGTATTGCATTTCCACAGTATTGAGGACTTTGTTGATGAAATATATTGACATTTGTTTGCCGCTTTCTTCTTTCAATAACATTGAGCTGACCGCCTCTTTATCTACATTGATGTACAATATGAGTTTGTTCCCTTGTTCGGGTTTCGCTAGCAATGGCAAGTTATTCAATTTCTCCTTTAGTTTCTCGAAAGCTTTGTCCGCCTCTTCGCTCCATTGAAAGCACCATTTTTTGATGATGTTGTAGAAAACCTTTCCCGTTTCTGTTGATTTGAGCAAGAACCTACTAATAGCTGCTAGTCGCCCTGCAAGTATTTGTACTTCTTTGATGGTTTGAGGTGCTCTCATGTTCTGAATTGCTCGTACTTTCTCTGGATTGACTTCTATCCCTCTTTCTGTAACTAAGTATCCTAAGAACTTTCCTCCCCTTACTCCAAATGCACATTTAGCTGGGTTAAGTTTTATCTGATACTACCAGAGTGTTGAGAAGGTTTCTTGTATATCTTTAATATGCGTTATACTTTTTTTACTCTTTACTAACATATCATATATTTTCATATTTCTGCCTATCTGATTTCTAAATATCAGACCCATCATCCTTTGATACGTAGCCCCTGCATTTTTAAGGCCAAACAACATAACTGTATAACAGTAAGTGCTAAAAGAAGTAATAAAACTTACTTTTTTGTGATCCTCTGTTGCTAATGGAATTTGATGGCATCCTTGTGCTGTATATATCCAACATGCTTAACATCTCACATCCGGCTGTTGCATCCACTAGAAGATCTATTCGGGCTAAGGGATAACAATCCTTCGGGCAATCTTTGTTCAGATCTCTGAAATCCACGCACGCTCTCCATTTTCCTCCTGGTTTTGGGACTAATACGACATTGGATATATCCATTCTGGATATTGTATTTTTTTGATATGTCCTGCATGTATTAATTTTTCCACTTCTGCTAGTATTATTTCGTCCTTCTCATGTCCAAAATCTCACTTCTTCTGTGTTATCGACTTACTCCCTTTTACTACATTGAGTTTATGCTCCGCCACCTTCGGATTTACTCCGACCAAGTCTTTTGTGAAAAAGCGAACAATCCATATTTGCTCGGAGGACTTCAACTACCTAGTTTCTTTAATTGTTCGGATATCCATGCCCCTATCTTTGTTTTTGTTTCCTGTTTCCCTTGAATCAACTCAACATTCATGAGTTCTCCTTCTGGTTCAACTTGTCCACCCTCTATTTCCAACTTCTCTTGTTTCCCTCTTCCATTATCACCATTTTGTTCGTATTTTCCCGCCTCTTTTCTGTTCGTATTGCTTCTACATAACATCTTCTTGCAGCCGTCTAGTTCCCTCTTACTTTCCCAACATCCTTTCCGACTGGGTATTTTAATGTCAGGTGATAAGGGTAGGCAATCTTTAAATATCCCTAAAGATGGTCTCCCCAAAATCACATTATAGGCCGAACACGCCTCCACTACCCGAAAACGGATGTACCTTGTTTTTGCTTGTTCTCCTATTCCCAGTGTCAAGTGCTACCTACCCCTTGGGCTCCACCACTTCCCCTCCGAATCCATATAACGAAGTTCTGACTTCTTCCAACTCAATTGCCCCCAAGTCCATTTGCTTGATCCACTAAGAAAGATGATATCTACCGAGCTCCCTCCGTCTACCAGTATCCTGGAAACCTGATGATGCCCAATAAATACCATGATTACCAAGGCATCATTGTGAGGTATTTGTATCCCATCCAAGTCTTTGTAGTCAAAAGATATTTGTGGGCTTGTTGGTTTTGACACCTGTAATACCTCTTTTCTATTTCGACCCGAGCATATCTTTTTCTTGCTCGTTGCGAATCTCCATCGGTAGGTCCTCCTACTAGAATCTAGATGACTTAACGACTGTTCTCGTAAGGCCTGCTCCTGTTCGGTTCTTTCATACACGTCCTCTGTACTCATTTCTCTTACCTCTTGTACTTTCCTCGTAAGCATGTCTGCTATCTTTTCTTCCCTAGCCAGAAGTTCAATTTCATCCTTTAAATAACCGCATCTCGTTGTCTGATGTCCATACTCGTTATGATATTCGCAAAACCAGTCAAATTTGGGTCTTTGTGGTAAATGCGATCTAGTTCGTGGCCACCTGAACCCTTCTACATTCTGGATTTTTCTTAACACCTCGTAGGATTCCTTCAACTCAGCATATGAGTCATACCTAGTGAACCATCGTGCTGGTAGGCCTTCTCTTCTACATGCTTCCCTTCCTTGCGTTGGCATTTGTGTCTTTCTTATAACTCCCTCCATCACTCCTTTTCTTGCCGCTAATGCCTCTTCAAGATTGATATATTTTCCTACTCTCCTCAAGAGATCATCAAAATCTTGTGTTGGATCTAAAGTCAGTGATTGAAACAATTCCCCTCCTTGTAGCCCTTGTGTAACAGCGATTACTTTAACCTCCGCCGATGCAAAGGGTACTTCTAATGCTTCCCGGTTGAACTTTTGTACATATGCTCTGAGTGATTCTCCTAAGCCTTGTTTTACTGTGAACAAACTCAGTGAGGTCCTTCTATATCGCACGGAACTAGCAAACTGACTTTGAAACAAACGCCTAAAATCTTCGAAATTACTGATCATATTAGGCGGCAGATGAGAGAACCATCTCCGAGCAGGGCCTCTTAAGGTCGTCAAGATCTGATTGAGTTCGTTAGCTTATGCAGCATAGCTATGTGTTCGAATTCATTGACATTCTTTATCAGGTCTCCAGTTCCATCATAATCGGCTACTTGAATCTGCCTAAAATCAACTGGTAAATCTTCCTCCATTATTTCCTGAGCAAAAGGGCTTCATTTCTTTTCTTCGCTAGGGCCTTCCATGCTTTTCTTCATCTCTTCTATTGTTTTTTCCAAGCCCTGCATCTGTTCCCCTAAATTCATTGCCTCTTTATAGAATCGGCCTTTGTTTTGGGA
>JBBMKE010000010.1:19154468-19166481 GCA_037834125.1 Lippia alba | reverse complement strand
TAAAATACTCATAACTCGTTGTAATTTCAGTTTAATTAATCCAACAAATTGGATTTTCAGGGCATTAATCCCAACACCCATCCAACCATCTAAAAAACTTGCATTTCTAGGAAGAACATAACATAAATAGTACAGTTAGCATATGTTTAAGAATAGAGCATAATTAATTTTGGTTTCCAATTAGCATAAACAGTAGAATTAGCAAGATTGACGATAGCTTACCATTTCAAAGCAACCATAAAAGCGGCGCCCTAGGTTTTTCGGTTTCCAAGTAGTCCTCAATGCAGCAAGCCTTCCACAGAAACAGTACGTTGGTGTTTGCCCTCCAACTTCACCTTCCGAGGTTTGTCCTGAGGCCGTTGCAGATGACGGATGTGTGGTTGATGATGAACCAGAGCTCGCCATTACCAATTATGTCTCGTTACTCTCGTTTGCCTGATTTTGCAAAAATAATTTTGGGGACTAGGGTTTCAAAATGGGGAAGAATGTTCGTCTAAGAATGGGGCAAGTAAAATGACTTTTAATTTTGGGGCTGAAAATTAGTAATAATATTATAATTCATTTTTTAAACTTGATTGTATAATTTTTTTTTTTGGAGCCAAAATTCTCTCCAAAAATGGACACATGTGGCATCCCATTTGGACACAAAAATTGCACATGGCAGACCTGGTATGGCCATGTGTACTACTTATTGCCACTTGTAAAACCACCGTTGTTTTCTAATAGTGGTTTCTTTTTTCCGGCGAAAATTGTACCCAAAATGCGATTAATTTTGGATAGTGTCCCAAAATTTTCACCGGAAAATGAACAGTGCTAATTTTGCTTTGAGGGTGGAGTTGGTATACCAAAAAAGCATTTTCCTCTAATGCCTCTCAAAAGTTAGAAATTAAAATGCAATTTCTCAATATAGATATATGGTCCGCATTGTAATTAAATCTAAATCCAAAATTGACAGATTTAATAATTTCATAATATAATCACAAGCGACCAATTGAAACTACTCTAAATAAAATAATGCAGTTAACAAAATTAATTATAGAAAGAAATATACATAAAGCGCAGCTGGAAGTATCTATATATAGTATGCTACGTATTGACATCTCTCTCAAATAATATTGATTGACATAACTAGCAAGACCTATGACATTCAATTTTTTATAAGATAGCTCCATTGTGAATCTAGATGAGCACCAGCACAAAATAAGCACAAATTCCTAATAAATGTCCAACTTAAGTAGTTTCTAACATGTTGGGCTTGGGCAAGAGAAAGATAAACATGGTTGATTATTATTAATCATGCTAATTACTCAATTAACTATGGTTAATCGTAATTTAGGACAAATTTCTCATTAAATTCGGCAGTCGAATTGATCAGTTTTACAAAGGAACCAAAATCTAAGGACATATAATAACAGAGAAAGCAATTTATGCTGTAGCCCCCAAAAATTAGTACCTTCCATAATTACAAGAAAATTGATAAATCCGTTTTATATTACTATTATACAGAAGCTCCTCTGTTTCGACCTCCTTTCAGTTCACTGGGAATAATTGATACAGAATCAACACATAGTCCTCCTTTGGAGTGTGTGCAATCAATCTGTTTCATTGAAAACTTCACTTCAGTTGCAGGATCTGAGTTTTCAACCACAAATTGTCCGATGTCATAGTTGATCCAGCAACCACGTTTATATTTCCCGTTAGAATCATCTTGCTGCGTGTTGTCTAAGAAACATTCCCTCGATTCTAACCGTCCGTCTGAAGTAGACAATTCAAACATCACAGGCTTGATATCCCAACCATGAGTATGATCAAAATTGCAAATGCGCCGTCCAAGTCTTTTGGAAAATCTTCCAAGGTGAATCCTAAATGATAAAGTGTATGTATCTGGTGGGAAAGGGAAATTTACCAGACCATCAACTTCAAACCACCATTCTTGATGCAAATAAGCTACAACATTAAACCTGCAACAGAAGGGGCACAATGTCAATAAGTTAAAAGGATAATTCCACTTGCAGAATCTGAGGTTTGGCCTAATAACACAAACTACCCATCAGGTTTGGAAATTACAAAAACTTCCCCTGACATGCTCTAAGATTATGACTTTAAGTCAAATATTGATCACAAAACTTCAAGAGCAAAACAGGGTATTCTTAAGATAGTATAGATTAATTCATCAGAATTCATGTGATCTTGATGTAATGTAAATTCTTTACAGGGGAAGTTTTTGTAATTTTCCAACCCCAGGGGTAGTTTGTGCAGTTAGGCCGAATCTGATGGTATGCCTGTGTAACATAATTGTCCCACTCCCCCAAGTTAAACTCATCAACTTAAGCTCTGTTCTTCATTTATCTTTTTTAGTGATGAATATTTTGGTTTTCTATATAAATAATAGCACAACAGCAGACTCAAAACAGAACAACAAAAATTTCAAGTCTGTTCGAGCAGCTCAATTTTTAACTGAGACAGAGCAGTATCAATGTACAAGACCAGTTAAATTCTTGATATCATCAGTAACCAAACATCCAAGTTAGAACGTATGTATAATGACAATATAGTTTGAGAATAGAAAACCAACCTAGATTCTTCAGTTCGAACCCAATTCCAATATCTCCTGTCTTCGATACCAGTTATCGCCATCGCCTTAGCAGATATCGACATGCAAACCCCGCCGGTAACTCTGTCCACCCATACCACCTGCAAACTCTCTAAACTCTAAGCACACATGAAGAATAGGATGAAATCTGAAAATAGACTAACGGCCATAAGAATCCATAGAATCTCTAAGTTCAAACGTGCCTTGTTACTGTCCTCAAAGGGGAGAGGACGAGAAAGGACAGCAAATATGTCTTTCTTGAATAGACTTTGATCTTGATGAACATTGGGATGGCAAAGGAGGTGGAAGAGGACGTTGTAATTGGCGGGAAGCTTCGCTTCCCAAACGGTGTCGGCAGAAGCGGCCCCACGGAACGTGCGGTTAAGGCGGGCTAAAATGCAAATCTCCGGCGGTGTTAGATAGTTGAGAACAGCCGCTACACAGCTCTCCGGCATGTCCCCGAGACCCGAGCCCCGATTGCCCGAACCATTTCCGGTTAGATTCAACGATGATGATGATGCCCCCATTGTTAGTACATGACTTGGAAGCTTTCTACTGCGGTGTTGATCAGTGGTGTAGAGTCTAGTTTTGGCGGCGGTGGCGGAGCGACCACGTCAAGTTGGTGAAAGTGAGATTTTAATTAGTTAAGCGTTGGTTTTCATTGGATTAACAAAATAAATAAAAAAATCTTTTACATAATTTTAGACAAAACGAATTAATAAATTGCTCAAATCATATAAAGCAAATTTTATGTTAAGCGTTCTTATATAAATTTGATATATTAGTGTAATAATTGAACTATAAAGAACCATTCACTGTTAGCTGGAGATATACAATTCTTATGTAAAGAGAGCATTAATCCTTTCTTTTAATTCATAATAATGGACGGACCAAGAAAATCCCAAACAAACAATATTATGTCGAGAAAAGCTTTTCAATGCTTTAGCCTCTTGTCCTCGTTTACAGCTTCCTAATAGTCCATTTTCTTTCAACTTTTAGTAGACAAAACAATTATTATTCATAAGGACAAGCTTATTTAAATTCTAACTAATATGGAAAAAAAAAAAAAAAAAGGTCTCGACATTTTAAGATAGCAAGCAGCCAGCTAGTTCATATTTAATTTATATTAGGACCGTTAATCGACACAAACATACATAGACAAAAAGAAAATTAAAATAAATTCTTAAACACTAGAAATGATTAACAAAAATTTTAGATAGTTTATGAAAATAAATCTTAATCGAGTTTTATTCGTGACATGCATGGTAGAAGGGGATAATTTGTGAAGATGCCTAAACAACGATTAAATATTTAAATCTAATATAATTCCGTGTCAATGTAAATAATTAGGAAAATGATATCGCTAACTTTGGTAACCAATAAAGTGTGGCTTCGACCTATATTCGTTGACACGTTAAACTGACACATGGAACCAGGATCATATGGTAGTGACGAAATAAAGATTATCTCTCTCATTAAACTAATAATAAGAATGTTTATCTGCTAACTATCTGCCCAATTTAGTTTATTAGATAATTAAGGCATCATTATCTCTTCTATTATGGATTTCGATATTTCTTCGACTTATGGAGCTAGCTAATCGGGTCCAAGTAATCCGGGTTAATTTTCCTTACATTAAGGTATTTTTTATCTTTTATGTGCCCGTACTGGGCTTATACGACTTTTGGGCCTAAACTGGGCTGAAAATAAGCGCAACATTAGCAAACGGGCTCTAGACTTGGCCCCATAATAGAAACTTCGTTCTGGAATCTACTTCACTTGGTCCCACACGATTGCAATGCTTGACAAGTAGTGGGACCCAATAGACGACGTCATAGATACTTTGCTCCAAAAAGATGGAATCGCCCACCTTAGGCGTCCCTCCTAAGTGACCCCACACTAGTAGGAGAGGAGGTAAATCACGGTAGCTCACGGCCCCACAAGGTAGGAGGACAGTTTCTGGTGGCCACAAAGGGCTACCCACCATATTGGATGGATAAAACTCCCACACTGCACCTGCCAGAGTTCGATCCTTGGTCCTTGCTCCAAATCTGCTACCTTGTTACCACTGAGCTAAACCCGCGGGGGTAATGCCATTTATATTCCTTTGTCTATGGTTTGACATAGTCCTGCAACTGTCCAATTTAGTTCTATAAGCCTGAAAATTTTACATATGATTTTTTTTTTAATTTTTGGAAAAAATATCATTTTTTGTATTCTAAAAATGCTCTTTTTTTATTTGGATCTTGATCTTTTAACTTTTTTCACATGACATCTTTTTTTATTCCACATTTCTCAATTTTAGATCTTTAGGTGACAGAAGTTAAAAAATTAACGGAAAAGGTCACGTGTTACTCACATTTATTCAGGTCATGTAAGTGGCACGTGACTTTTTCCGTCAATTTTTTAATGTCCGTAAATTAAAAGATCGGAATCAAAATCGAAAAAGAACATCTTTAGAGGACCAAAAACAATATTTTCTCTTTGTTCTTTCTTTTTTCACACAACCCTTCCAGTCCTTCACTTTACCTTTTCTTCAAATCAGTTCTAAATTGATTCATATACCTTTGGTGATGGGTATCGAAGCCACCAAAAATAAATTCCTAAGTACCGATTACAATCAATTCTATGACCACTACTACTGTACAAACAAATTCATATTCCAATATTATGTGTAAGCTTGTGGTCCTGAACATGACTCTTTTAGCATGTTGTTTTATTTTACCCTTAGTTCCTTAATGATTAGACAATTTTAATACATTAATTAGGCGTTCTTATTTCTTTATCCAAAACCTTCCAAGGATTATCAATATCCATATATAAATATAAATATGGAAAATTTACATCTAATTACCCTACATTTAGGCTTAATTACAATATAATTCATTATAGTTAAAAAATTATATCGAGAAAATATCATTTTTCGTCCTCTAGGAATAGGGTTTTTTGCTTTTCGTCATGAACTTTTGGTTTGTCTCAATTTTAGTCCTGATTTTTTCACAAAAATCTCACATATCGTCCGATGGCTAACTTTCGTTAAATAATGGACGAAAAACGTCACGTGTCATGCACGTGGCCCGTGTAGATTAATTTTTTAGCCCGCATTGAGGTGGATTTGGAGCTAAAATGCAGCTGTTATAAAAATGGAGGGAAAATTGAAGGTATAAATAAGGGTATTACACCTTTTCCCCCAAAAAAACATAAAATTAGGGTTCATACTCCAATTCTCCATGGCTGTTGCTGGAAATGAGGTTGCTATGTGTTTCTATGGGAGGATTTCTTCTCTACGCACATCGTGGACTCCATCAAACCCAAGGAGAAGGTTCTACACCTGCAATAACAATGATGGAGCATGTGGGTTCTTTGTTTGGGAAGATCCTCCCATGTGTGCAAGATCCAAAGTTATAATTTCTGGGCTTCTTCGCAAGATTAACGAGAGAGAGGCCCGTATCTAGGGTGTGGATACCCATTTAGTTTCGCATTTCGAAGACTCATCCTTCCCCACGCAACCCTAGTTCATCAATGTCAACTGCAACTTAACAAAATCTTTAGAGAAATGGGAGAAGGGAAGAAGCAAAGACTGAGAGGCGAGATGGAAATGGGGTGAAATTTTGAACTTTAACCCTAAGTAACAAATGAGGGTTTTAACTCTCAGCCTTTTTTCTCAATTTCGGGCTTTAGAAGGGCCACGTGTGGCACGTGACGTTTTCCGTCCATTATTTAATAGAAGTTAGCCATAGGACGAAATGTGAGATTTTTGTGAAAAGATCAGGACTAAAATTGAGACAAACCAAAAGTTCAGGACGAAAAGCGAAAAACCCTATTCCTAGAGGACGAAAAACTATATTTTCCCTTTTTTTAATTTTAATTTGATCAAATTATATTTGAACTAAAATTACCAGTTTCTTGGAGCAAATTTATCGTGCAGTTTCTATATTTTTTTTCATTTTCCCTCTAAGGGTTGAAGCTTGTTGGAGCAAATTTTTCGTGTAGTTTCTATATCTTTTTTATTTTTCCTATGAGGGTTGAAGCGTCACGAGTTTTTTTCCCCCTTTTTCTATACATGAATCTGTCAATGCGTGAGGTTATTATTGAGACCCATTCATATATATATAAATTATCAACCGAACAACCAAGTATAAATTTATTTATTCATGATCTACAAATCAATCAAGACAAGCAAATTAAAGTGCCCACGAAATAACGATAATATAACCAAGATAGTCTTTATGATGATGAACATGATATAAATAACAATCCCTAACAATAGATGACTCAAATGGACCACCAGTTGGCCTCATGTAGAGGTCTTAGACATTCGGGCAATGGGGATGGGAGCAAGAGTAGCACCCATATGGCAACCGATGATCGCAACCATGTTAACAACTTTTTGAAGGCTTTTTTTGTCTTTGTTCGGGTAGGATCGGGCAAGATGTACCAATAACTAACCATCAATTCCATAGTTGCAAACTAGCTTCACGAGGCAACTCCAATCATGATGGGTCAAGTGGATAGTAACCAAATCCTTCCCTACCCTACATCACTCCAAACTTTCTTGAACCAAAGTTGTTGAAAGGAGGAAATTATTATTTAGTGGAGATAGGGAATTTTAGAAGAAGTACTTATGAATACGTAGAGGAGGAGAGGAGAGAAATGAATAGAGAGATCTTTTATAAAAGATGATAACTTCTTATTACTAAACTCTTTTGTTTTTGGCTTTGTCACAAGATGAAGTGGACCTCCTATATTTATACTAGTTAGAGGAGAATTTTAGTACTACATTTAATTACCTGAACTTGTCAACTCCTAACGACCTGATTAATTATTCTTCTACACTCATATACACTAAGAGATAGTTTACTTTATTAGTAATGAACGTATTAGTTATTTAACACACCAATTTCTATGATTATTAAAACATTATAAGAGCCCTATGCTATTGGCAAAGCCCGACAAAATATAAAAATATACTATCCTATTTAACAACTTCAAAAAGGAGTTGTTAATTAATTAGGCCAACTTATTGTAGTAAACAAATTGAATAGGTTATTTAACAAAATTTTAACATTGTCATATTAAATCCAACTAAATAATATACTAAGAAAGTAAACATTTTCTAATCCAATTAATTTCTAGCATGTTCCACTAGCTAATTTAATTAATTTATTTTAATACTAAATCAAGTGTATTTTACTAACACCCTCCCTTAAACTTGATCTTATCACTCCAAGTAAACTCTAATTTGATCATGAGTTGCTACATACTCGAGCCGATCTTCCTTCTTTGCAATGCACTCCCCTATGTAATGGAATTATGTATCGATATGCATGCTTGTTTTGATCATGGAATACTAGGTTTTTAGCTAAGGCTATTGCAAACTTGTTGTCAACATAGATTGTCATTGTCTCATTTTGCTCAATTCCTATCTCGTTTAACCAGTTTCTTATCCCAATACATGACACACACTTGATGTTACCGAAACATACTTCACCTCTGTTAGAGAAGTTTTAATTGAATAAAACCCTTTATATGTGCAATCGTACATTGTCAAATTGAGCACATAAGGTGTCGAACCCACAAGGAAAGAAAAATCAACCATTCACTAAGTATATTTTCCAATCGATACACCGAACACGACTCAGAGAGGATTAACTAAACTACAAGCAACTAAAACATATAAAAAAGTAAAGGCTCAACAATAAATAAACATATATGTAGAGAAATAACAACATAATGCTCAAATGAATGCTAAACAAATACTCAGACTTCCCTGATCATGAATATATACGTAAGTTTCTCTCAAAGTTAGGCACATGTGCTTAAGTTTTTATGTAGTCACTCTCGTGACCAACATCCAAAAAAAGATTAAACCATTAAAATATAATTAATGTAAATTAAATAGCAGCAACTAATCATACACTATTTAATCACAGATTACCCAGAAAAAAAGATCGAATCTCTTCGTACCGTTAATTCTAAGTGTTCAGGAATTAAAAATCCAAATTTACAAACAATCTCTCAATTAGAAAGTAAATTCCGAAAATCATGCTAAAGTTTGCGTAGGCTTCAAGATGCAATTGAAACATAATTCCATAACATAAAAATCATAAGAATTCGTTCAAGCATATCATCAAACACTTAAGAGAAGAAGTCTCATAAAAACACGTCAATTCCGAGAAGACAGCAAGAACAAAAGAAAACAAAATAAACAAGAAAATGGAAAAATAATTAGTTCAAGTCATACTCGTTAGCTTCACTTTAACCCAATTCAATGAGCTAAAGTAAAAGAATCACAAAGAGCTAGCTCTCAATTCTTGCTAGTCAACCGCAATATCCTTTCTCATAGGATATTTGAATCTTAACTTCTTTCTCTTTGATGCCCAGACCAAATTGTTTATGAGACTTGACATTCCATGACGGACTCTCTTCTCAAATTCAACTTTGAAGTAAATATCCGGTGCAATTGGTGAATTTATGGTCTCAAACATTTGGAATTCTGATTTATCATCACCAAACCCAAATGTAAAAGACTTATATTAAACCTCAATGCTTTATGTGACTATTGGAGTCAAAGGGAGTTCGTTGTCATCGATCTTGATCACAAATTTTGCACTTGGCTTGTCTTTAATCTCCAACACTTCTTTAATTGAAGGTTTAAACTCTTGCACTGAAATCACGGAATCTTGATATTCGACATCTTTTTCTAAAATGCTAGCATTGCAATACTCAATAGGATTCATGCTTTGTTCGCTCGGTATTGCTTCTTGAGGTTTCGAGTTAGAGGAGCTCGCTAGTTGATTTTCCATTTTCTCTACTAGAGCTTCTAACCTCTCAAATTGTTCAGTTGTTACCATTATAAATTTCTCGTACCACCTAAGTTCTACTCTCAAATTACATTAATAAGTAAAGTAAACTTAAGAAGAATAAGACTCAATTTTCATATTCGTCTTAGACAAGTACACATCGCATACCCCGATCTAAAAAAAATAATAATATAGAAAGCCACATAATAAAGTAAGTAATGTGCGCAAATAAGTGGAGCTCTAACCCCAATTGAAAAACATAAATAAGGGCTCACTCCAAGTTAACTAAACAGTTTGAGGGGTGTAATCGATAATACACTAACTTCCAGGGAGGTTCCAGTAATAAACCCAAGTCAACTGAACAGTGTGTGGGGTGTAAACTATAATTACAATTAACTTCTAGGGGAGGTTCCGGTAATAAATGATGTAGTTTAGTTGTATACCACTGACAGTATAGTACAACATGTTTTCTTCTGCAACTATTATCAGTACCCAGATCTGTAGAATTTAGTGAGCCAGAGTAATCCCACCCTGCTCGGTAATTTGTTTCAGTTTTCGGGGCCTCTCCATAAGGGGTATTTAAGCCCCATATTGCTTCAAAACATTGTACTCCTTGTAATGAGAGAGACAAATTCTGTCAAGTTGCAAACTCTAATTATCTATTTGTGAAACATTATAAGCTCATTTCTTAAATCAATGGTACGCAGTAAAAAAAACCCTTCACAAGAGACATAGTAAAAAACCTTACTCCTAAGAAAACCATCAAATAAAATGAAGCAGAGCTTTAAAAGAGCAGAAATCCACTGTCAACTTAGACCAAATTACGTGTTTCCAATAATTTTAGCTCAAATCTTTGCACATAAGAGGATATATCGGGTCAAGATATCTAAATAGAAGAGAAACCCACCTTAACCGCAAAAGAAGTTGAGTAAAAGACTCACGGACCGGCCTCGTCTCCAACTGGACCCAAATCTGTGCAAGAAATGTGAAGTGAGACTCCAAATGACTGTAAAAGACGTTCGACAATGAAATGAATATGATATGATATGCTCAAGAGATAATATCATGTCATGGATATGTTCATGTGCTCAATAAATGCATTAAAATATCAAACTCAAGCATTTCAATCAACTTTCGTAGTGTTCACTTCCAATCGAATCCATATATTTCACAAATCAATTCAAATCGAGCCATCAATCTCAAACAATGATCATAACATGTATTTGATCAAGTTCACAAGCCATATGAATCATAAAAAAAAGGGTAAAATGCACAATTAGGGTTCACAAACCAAGAATTCATTCATTCATGCGCATTAAGGAGCAATTAGGGCATGTGAAGTCATAACACGTTCAAACCACGTCAAACGAACCCCAATTTTTAACATAAAGCATATAACACACTCATAAAACATAAAACATATCAATTCCAATCAATGACAAGCCATACAATAGCACATCAACCATAAAACCAAACATACAACACTTTAGGTTCAAGATCGGGATGGGAGACGAGCGAACCGAGCAAGAAAATGAAGAAAAATCACAAAGAGGGAATTCTGGGAGTGTAACGGCCGTTACCCCCCACCCTTTGTAAGGTGAGGAATGACCGTTACCTGGTATATGGATGTACCAGGCCTAGGTAACGGCCGTTACCTCCAAATAGAGCAAATAGGGCTAACACCTGAAATTTTCAGCCCCCCAAAATCCCAAGAAACTAATCCCCAACCCTCCCCAACTCAATAACACAAGATAAGGAGAGATTAGACCACAAAATACAAGAGTTTTTATGTCCTAAATCATGCCATAAACGAGCCTAACGTGAAAGGAATGAAAAGGAATGCATCAAAGACCAAAACTCCAAATTCTCTCAACCAAGCATTAATGGCAACCTCATCAATTCTCAACTACCATCTAAAATCCATACAAGCATTAATGAAGGTATTAGGATCAAAAAACCTCAATCAAACCACAAGAAACAATAAGGAAGCATGTATTCTCAAGAAATCATTTAAACCATTACTATTCATTCACTTGATCAATTCTCCAATCAAACCAACACCATAGCTTGCATGTATACACTTAAAAGAACAACGAGGAGATTCCAAATCATATTTCAGGCTTACCTTTTAGGTATGGGAGGATATGGAGGTGTGTGTGCTCTTGGAGATGAAGATGAATAGTGCTTTCTTGAGGGGAGAATGAGGGCTGCACCTCCATAAAACAGGGTGGTCCTTCTTAAGGGCGCGATCCCACGAGCAATCCTCAAAAGAGCCGAGTTGACAGTCCCATTGTCTGTAGGACTCATTGACTTGGAGTGTTTTACTAATCATGACTTATGTGATATAAGGCTCGTCTCATGAACCATTTCACCTAATCATGACTTTTTGCTCACTCCCACTGAATGTAAAACCTATGGGTTGCTCCATATAAATGTCTTTATCAATGTCACCATTGAGAAAGACAGTTTTCACATCCATTTGCCAAATCTCATAGTCATAATATGCAGCAATGGCAAGCATGATTTGAATGGACTTTTGCATTGCAACTGGTGAGAAGGTTTCATCAAAGTCCACGCCGGGTCTCTGAGTGAATCCTTTTGCAACCAGTCTTGCTTT
>JBBMKE010000010.1:19140234-19150234 GCA_037834125.1 Lippia alba | reverse complement strand
TCTGCTCCTTTGCAAGCTTTAATCCTTTTTAGAAAGTTCAAAGAATCTTGGCACAATTTAAACAAATACAGGAAAGTAACAGCATGTACTCATGATTACTGGGCACTTTTTATTATTATAACTTAATGAGCTTGCTTCAATACATCAACCACCATAGTTTCAGGATCCTAGAGAAAACGTATCTCCACACTCCAGTTCTCCCAACTACACAATGGCATCTAAATATGTGCCGGAATCGGCCACCGGCAAAAATAATATCACAGGCTTTATGATCAATTCCCATATAGGACTAGGAACAATAGCCTATACATAATCGATTCGAATATCAAACCATGGTATTGCCACCAAACTATGGCGTCTAAATTCATGGATTATATCAGAAAAAATGAGAGGACATTAGGTGGAGCAATAAAGAGACTTAATCTTCGAGCTCAACGATCTTTACAACAGAAGCATCTCCTACTTTCTGGCAGATCACAACTCGATCGTGTGACTTGATGATTCCTTGGGATTTTCCATGATCAAGTGCAACTTTCAGAACTGATTCATTTGTTGCATTTGTGGACTCAGCCTGGAAGAATAACCACTTTGTGAGTTTGCCATCATCAATGATCAAATAAAGCAACTTGGAATTTCTAATTGACAGCTGTACAACTTACTGGATGTCTAGGATCAGCAAGCAACGGGAAAAGACCTCGTACTATAAGTGATTGCCTTGCCTGAAATGCAGAAATGACGGAATGCATTTAGAAAAATAAGAGGGAAAGTGGTTTTATGACGAATAATCAGCTCGAGAAAGGATATACCTCAAATGCACCACTAAAGCTCCACTTCAACTGATTTGTTTTGAGCCTAGGGATGACCACAGACAAAACAGGCATTGTTGGCCTATACTTCGCTATCAATCTGCATAAAAGGCAAATGATTTATGTCATGCTAATATCAGCAAATTAAATTATGAATATATATGTGTAGGAACATTTGGTGCAGTAAATACCTTGCAGCCCTTCCGGACGAGGTAAAACATATAATAACGGAGGCCTTGACTTTAAGGGCAGCCCGGACCTAAGTTAGATCAAAAGAAGACGAGAAAGAATCATGTTAGGTTCTTGTTTCTATTTCTTTTAAATTTACTTTTCTCCATCTTGTTCTTTTTTTGCTTTTGGGAAACGTACCGCTGAAGACGCAATAGATTCCAAGTGAGTCATGGGCTCGCCAACAAACTTTACAGTCCTCTTGAAGTACTGATCTTGATTGAAAACCTTCTCAGCCTGGTACCAATGTGAATCTCTATGTTAATATCTGTCCATTGGCTACTGTGCAAAAAGCTTGCATTTAATAATTTAGATAGAGGGCAACCAGAATATGGTTGTGTGCATTTTCTTAGTCCTTATGAAAGGGAATATCTTTGGGTTAGCTAAATGAATTAATTACTTTGATTCACAAGATTCAAGTCCTAGTTCTTAAACAAATTAGGAAAAGAGTGACTCGGCTAGAACTTTAAAACACTTTGTTAAACTTAAATAACTAGGAACAACAGCTCAGAACTCTAGGCAAATTAAAACATAATGAACAAGATGAATTTAAGGGACCAGTATCAAAGACAATAACCATATGAGCTTACTTCAGCACAAATTCGGCCCACGGTAGAAATAGTTTCAACAGGGTATAGTCCCCGTAAAGTTTCAGCTCCAAGAAGAATTGCATCACATCCTGAAACACAGCCAATGAGAATCAAACTTCTCCAGCTAATGCACACGTAAAGTTGAAATGGAGACAAGTATAGATAACACTAACAGTTAAGAAATTTAAAAAGCTAAGAGCAAATGACAATGTCCTAAGAATTTATAACAGCTACTAACCATCCAAAACAGCATTCGCAACATCAGTGGCTTCTGCACGAGTAGGCCTGAGATTGTCCGTCATACTGTCAACAACACGAGTTACCACTGCAGGTTTTCCAGCCATGTTACATTTGTAAACAGCTGACTTTTGGAACAAGAACACCTGCAGATACACAAGAAATTTTGGTAAGAAATATTTATCTGCTCTGTCATTCCTCTCACGGAAAAGTCAGTGTGACAACTAACCTTCTCCGGTGGAAGATCTATACCAAGGTTTCCACGAGAAAGGATGATTCCATCTGCCTCTTGTAGGATCTCATCGAAATGTGTTAAACCCTGAAATATGAGGAGCCAATTAAGTCGGTTGTTTAACTTTGCCCAGATTCTCATGTACATCATAATCAATCTTCTGAAGGAAGAAATGTATGTAATCCATAACAGCCTTTAAAATTCACCTCTACATTCTCAATTTTAGCAAAGATTTGAGTCTGACTTAAATCAGGGAGCTTGGATAGTAAATCACGGGCCTGAAATAAAAGAAATATCAGCCAGTTGATTGGAAAATCATAACAAGGTATATCAATAAATAAATAAATAAATAGTCTTTTTCTATGTTACCTGACGAACATCCTCTGCATGACGGGTATATGACAATGACAGAAAATCAATTTTGTTCTGAACACCCCACGAGCTGATAAACTGAAGTGCACAAGAAATATTACTAAAAGTGATGGGTGACAAAAGGTAGAAACAGAAAAGGAGGTTAAAGATTAATTTTTATTTACTCTATAAGTAAAGCACCATAACAATCACAAAATTATGAATAAAGCAGCACAATGTTAGGGATTACAAGGATGCCATAACAGGAAATGCTGTGATCTAGCTAACATGCTGAACCATAACGATTTGTTTCTGAAATTAGGTGTTACTTTTTCTTTTCTGTTACATCCAAAACTAAGTTCTTTAAAAAACTGCCGCATGATGGCAGAAGACGCACACATTCTGTTTGCTAATACTTACCTCCTTGTCCTTTTCAGATAGAGTAGGCAATTCGATACGAATTTGAGAAGCATGCAATGTAAACAATGATCCAGCCAATGTAGCAGAATTCTTGATCGCACAAACCACATCATCACCTTTGACTTCATTTACCTGCCCAGCCAAATCATCAAATTTTAGAAATGCAATCTGTCAAAGAAATAACTTATTCAAACTGCATAGTTTAAGTGATGCAGCATAATAGTGACAAAAGGCAAACTTAAGTAAAAAATGAAAAAAAATACACAGGCATGATGAATATAATAAGAATAATTGGAAAAATAACTTAAACCTAAGTAACTGAATATAAAACTTCAGACCGTACCTCGAGCCAAACAGAAGTAGTTTCACTCCCTGTAAATAGGTATTGACCAATAAAAATGGTGTCACCCTTCTTCACAGCCTGCAAGTATCAATAAAAACATAAAGACTAGTATAGACTATGTACACTTTACAAGAGAGAATATTTGGTCATTGAACCACAATCAAATTGTGGGACGAACCAATTGGAACATGCACATTCAAACTTCACAAAACCAAAAAAGATGCAAGGTAAAGACAAAGAGGGGTGGAAGCATTTGAACCTGGGCCAATCCGGCAAAGTTGATTGGCAAAATTTCGGAGGATGCTTCTTGACCTTTATCAGGAGTTAAAATAACATTGTCATCTGCCTTAAGTGTTATAGCTGTCTCCTTCTTATTAACAACTTGTAACTCAGGGCCCTCAGTATCTAGCATAACCTGCAAGGAGGTTTAAATAAAACATCTTGCATTCAGATTCGTGTCAACTAAACTAAAATTTGAACTTGATGACATTGCTGCAATAACATTGAAATGTCACGGGACCAAGAAGCTATAATTGAACTCGCACAAAGGCATAAGAAGTATTAAAAAGAATCAGAGAAGCTCAAATCAAACTACTGCACAAAACTCCTACTTTGCATTACCCTGTGTCCCTATTAATTGTTAAACTAATTTTACAAAAACCAAATGACACTGAACCTTCATCCAAATTACTTAAATGTTCAAATTGTGTTACAATTACACGAATGAATTAAAAAAACAAAAGGCACGAATCAATATACGTACAGCACAGAGTTTCTTAGTGCTCTTAATGGCAGTCTTCAAATTTTCCAGAGTTTCCTGATGATAGTCCGCATCACCCAATGAAAAATCAAATCTCGCTACTGCGGATCCACCATGAAAAGCGGGAGAAAAGGAAATTAAGTATTCCAGTAAAGCCATACCAATCAACCTCAATTCTGAAAAACAAAATAAATAGGAAGTCAATTACCAGACATTCCCGTTTTAAGACAATCAGAGATGACCTCAACCGATCGAGAGCGAGGCCCCAACGTCCCCACAATCTTTGTCAATGCAGGGAAGAAACTCTGCAGCCGGATAATCAAAATCAGTCATCCAAAAACGAAAATCTAGCATACATAGATCTATATAAAATCTTCAAATTCCAGAACAGAAATTAGGAAATGAAAACTGACCGCTTTGGATGGCTCCAGGATGGAGGCCATCCGGATTGGCTCCTCGAGTAGCAGATGAGTTGAATGCATCTTTTGGTGGAATTTCGTTTCCTGAGTGTAGAGTTGAATACAGATGAAAACTATGAAGAAGAAGTTGATTTGTTTGGTGTTGTTCTTAGTTCTCAGTTTTGTTGAAGAGGACACAGAATAAACGACTCTTCTAAAGTCTATGAACTCTAAACCAGTGGTATCAAAGGGGTTTTTCGTCTTTTCATATTGTCCATTATTCTACAATCAAAAGGGAAATGAGTGAAGGAATATCCAGATATTCCCAAGAAGTTAATGGCAAGCCGCATTTGCAATTTATAACCAAAAATAAATAATGATTAAGGAATTGATGAAAAATATCTAGGTAAAAATAATCAAGTAATTTTGTTTTTTATTTTAATTAATAAATACATATTGGGAAGAAAAGGAAAAAATAAATAGAATTTCTCCATGGCAATGGGCACACCACATGGTTGCAGCTTGGATGCCCACTGAAAGTGATTTTGAAAATAAAAAAGTGATTTTCTGCTCTACTAAGGAACAAATCACACATGACTATTTTTTATTTTTTATTTTTGGGTCAATATCACACATGGCTATTGCCTACACTCTCAACATTGATTAATGGGCCACGAATGAATCGGCATCGTCATATGTAGCGTTAAATTTCCTATTTGTACTATTTCCTTATTATTTATAAGTATTCCTTTTTTTGTTTTTTTTTTTTGTTTTGGGTAGGGATTTATTAGAATTTTTACCCAGACTGATATTGTTAATTCTGTTGCTAATTATTGGGAAATTTATAATATCTCCAACCTGGGTGACTCTTATCTTCTTAACTAATTTAGATATTTGTTACTCCACTCTCCAAAAGTCCAAATTATGTGACATCTTAGTAAATCCCAATAATACTTGGACCTCATTTATAACGTGGGTTACGGTATAGGAGTCCCTTAAATTGGGCCTAAAATTACTCAAAAAAGAACGCTAAGTTATTGGACTTGGAAGACAGTTATGCTGCAGAAATGTGTAGCCCACTTCAAAAGCTGTGAAAGCACCAAAGATGGGCCAACTTTAAAGAGAGATAATGTGAACTAATCGTTCTCGACCAAAAAAAAAATGTGAACTAATCGTGAACTCGTTGTTAAGATTGGACTTGATGAAATCAAAATGTTAACCACCATTTGAGCCCCCTTTTTGGGCTCATCGTTTAGGTGGATGACAAACTGCTTATTATCTTGTCATACGAAAATGTAATAAAAAAGGGGTATGATCTCATATAAATCCTTCTCGTTATCATGTTGGTTTAACTCTTGAATTTTTAACCATACATTATGGCTTACTATAAGATAATTTGATTTATCTCTAATTAATCTACACGATTTGGTTCATTAGGAAACATGTTGACCAAATCATGAGAGAATGAATTAGCAAAATTGGTGAAAGGAGATGATGACAAGTTCCAGTCAATCTCCAAGGATGGTGGAACAGAAAATCACTCACATTATCAATCTTCAGCAATCAAAGCAAAATCTACAAGGCAAAGATGCTCACCAAGGAAGGAAAGAATCACTAATTGAGGCTGACATGATTGATTTCAGAAAATCATTTCCATACATAAACGCAAGTTCCAGCAGTATAAAGTCAAGCAAATGCAAAGAAGAACTTACGCCAGGGCGTCCACTCTTCTGGGTGGTATTCTCTCTGGAACTTAACCGTGGTGTTAGTACCAGGCATTCCAAGAGGGTTTGTTCGTATAGGACTTGACCGTGGTTTGGTACCAGGATTTCCAGGTTTGGCTTTGTGCAAAGAGGCAGTTGGCCTGATCTGGTACTTGCAGTGAGTCTGCAGATTTCCAATGAGTCTGGACTTTGATGTTTGGCTCTAGTGAGTCTGGAACAGAGTTGATGTTTGCTTCCAGTGAGTCTGGAAGGGTTGATCTGGTATTTCAGCGTGTTGCTGATATTTTGGTGAGATTATTTCTTTGTGCGAGTTTTAAGATAGATAAACTTGAAGGAATTTATCTATCCTACTCGTGGTGCACGAATTTACAAGGTTTGTTTGTGAATTCGAAAAGTTCTTAATAAAGTTCCCTTTAAAACTCCCAAGCTAAACACTTAGGGACAGGAGTAGCCTTGCCGAACCTGTATAAATCGCTCGTGCAGTACTTATTCCATTTTAATTACTTTTCTTGTGCACTACTACTTGTTTTATCAAGTTCCAGAAAATTGTTCGAAGTACCAGTCCACTCCAAAAAAAGCATCAATTGGTATCAGAACAGGTTTTTTTTAAAAACACAAGGCTTAACCACCTGTTTTTCGATCCAAAATCTGCTGGTAAAATGGAATACGTTCTGAACTTGCTTTGTTGATCTATGTTGTTATGATTTGGTATCTAGTTTTTTTGCAAGTTACAGCCTTCGAACACAAAGTTATATCATGTTGGTAGGGGGAGCATAATTTCACATAGACAGGAGGATCATAACTTCATATTGACAGGGGGAGCCAAGTGATTTTTATCTAAAAATTATTTTGCAGGATTGACTCGGTTTCATCATCAACAAAAAGGAGGAGATAAAGACAATTCATGATTTTCATTAACGGAAAAGGGGGAGATTGTTAACATATATTTCATGATTTAGTTTCCTTTGATGAAAATATAATTTGATTTATCTCTAATTAATCTACACGATTTGGTTCCTTATGAAACATGTTGAACAAATCATGAGAGAATGAATTAGTAAAATTGGTGGAAGGAGATGGTGACAAGTTCCAATCAATCTCCAAGGATGGTGGAAATAGAAAATCAATCGCATTATCAATCTTCAGCAATCAAAGCAAAACCTACAAGGCAAAAATGCTCACCAAGGAAAGAGAGAATCACTAATTGAGGATGACATGATTGATTCCAGAAGATCATTTCTATACATAAACTCAAGTTTCAGCAGTATAAAGTCAAGCAAATGTAAAGAAGAACTTACGCAGAGGTGTCCACTCTTTTGGATGGTGTTCTCTCTGGAACTTGACCGTGGTGTTAGTACCAGGCGTTCCAGAAGGGGTTGTTTGTGCGGGACTTGACCGTGGTTTGGTACCAAGAGTTCCAAGTTTGGCTTCGTGCAGAGAGGCAGTTGGCCTGATCTGGTGCTTGCAGTGAGTATGCAGATTTCCAGTGAGTCTGGAATTTGATGTTTGGTTCCAGTGAGTCTGGAACAGGGTTGATGTTTACTTCCAGTGAGTCTGAAAAGGTTGATCTGGTATTTCAGCGTGTTGCTGATGTTTAGGTGCGATTATTCCTTTGTGTGATTTGTTAGATAGATAAACTTGAAGAGATTTATCTATCCTACCCGTGGTGTACGAATTCACAAGGTTGGTTTGTGAATTTGAAAAGTTCTTAATAAAGTTCCCTTTAAAACTCTCAAGCTAAACACTTGGGGACAGGAGTAGGCTTGCCGAACCTGTATAAATCGCTCGTGCAGTACTTATTCCATTTTATTTACTTTTCTTGTGCACTGGTACTTGTTTTATCAAGTTCCAGAAAATTGCTCGAAGTACCAGTCCACCCTCAAAAATGTGTCGGAATCATTAATATCGATGAGGTTTCACATTCATACCATGTAATCAAACTCGCCAACGATGATTGCCCTCCATCTAAGGACGCGTGACGAACACGTGATCATATCGAATAATCAGGAAAGGGAGGATGTATTAACAAATTTCAAAAGAACATGCTCTCAACAAAATTATGAGAATTCAAAAACGTTCGTGAGTTGAAGGAACTTTGAATGTAACCCTAGCTAGAACTCCACCTAATTAACTAGAGTCTACAAACATAAAGCTAAGAGGATACTCATTAGATATATTAACAATTCCCCCAATCTTATGTAAATATTCATCAGATGTACTACTTTAAGTTTTCTTGTTCTTTTAAATCCATTAAAATTCGGTTAAATATCGTTTTTACGATTTTACATATTAGTACTCAACTTTTGAGTTTATTATTATTATTAATTGTAATTAAAATCACTGATATCACGTAAGATGTTAATATTGCAACAAAGACGTACATGCTTATAATGTTAATTACTTTTTAAATTTTATTTTTTTATACACGCACACCCAAACGGAAATTCGAACCCAGGACCTCGCCCTTATAAATGAATTCATTTACCACTTGAACTAATCCTTGTTAGCTAAATTACTTTTTAACTTGAAACTATTCTAAAGGATTTCTTTAAATTTTTAATAAAATATTATTTAGCGGAAATATATTATTTTCTCCACTGACAAATGATTTTTTCGTTTTTAATTTTCCTGGCGCCATTAATTATTCGATGCGTTCGCAAATAATTGAATAAAAAAGGTTGAACTATCGAGGTGGACTCCAATTATTTCTATAATGGCAATAATAACGAAAATATTATTTAATCTATCTTTCTGGAAAATTTTAAAATTGTACAAAAAAGATGACATGTAACGCATCGACATGAATCTGATTTTGGCGTCTCCACGTTGCGCCAAGGCATGGGTTGTTTATTCACAACGTGTCTCTTTCTCTTGACATGCAAATACATGTGTGTGTGTGTATATACATCGAAACTTACATCTAATTACCCTCGATTTTATCATATTATAACTTAATCTTTATGTTTTTATCTATTTATCATATAGTTTATGAATTTTATATGCCGTTTTATATTCCCGCCAGAAATTTGTTAAATTGATCGGTTATACTTTTTAAATTACTTTTAAATTTATTATAAATATATCCCTATAGTTTCTTTTCGATTATAAAATAATCTCTATACCTTTCAGAATTTAAGAATGCATTAACGGATCAACCTAATAAAATTCTAGGAGATATTAAAATTTTCAAATAAAATGTAAAATTTAAGAATTATATGTAAATAATAGAAAACAAATTATAATTTAATTAGTTAAACATAAAAGTAGTTGGATACATTTTTCACATATATATCTATTTCTTTATGTAGTTTTTCTACATTTATTTAAATATTAATAATTTATACTATATTATATTAAGTGAGAGACAATAGTAATAACTTCTTTTATTTTTTATTTATTCTTCTCATCTTTCTTTTCTTTTATATCACTTCAATTCTTTTTGTTTTCTTTTTCTATATATTTTTATTTTTTTCTCTTCATATTTTATTTTTTTAGGTATCATTTCAGTTCTTTTTGTTTTCTTTTTCTATATATTTTTATTTTTCCCTTCATATTTTATTTTTTTAGGTAAAATCATATTACCTTATGCTTTTTAAATAATAATCATAAAATATGTATTAAGATAAAAATTAATTTTAATATATTTAAATAATAGTTTATTTATACGTGGAAGTCCCTGGTTATATTTAAATGACGATGATGTACATTTTTTTGGAAAAAATGCGAATAATTATTGTTAATTAGTTTACATATACTAACAATTCGTATTATTTGATAGACAGATACGACAACTACATGTTTATGTTTCCCATATTTAGTTGTCATGTATTAATGTGTGTTTTCGTATCCGATTATATTTATAAGTATCAGATTAGAATGTCTACCTAATTCTCTCTAATTCAATCCTATAT
>JBBMKE010000010.1:19111130-19127590 GCA_037834125.1 Lippia alba | reverse complement strand
GCTTGCAAGACCCGGCCACCCATTCATTGTGGCTATTGAGGTTCATGAACCCTCAATAGCCCGGTTAGCCTTTCCTCCTTAAAACTCCAAACGAGGTCGGTTTCGCCACATGCTTGTCGAACTAGTACAAGGGATCACCGTCGGCCCTTGCCTCCCCGAATAGCCACTTGCCACAAGTTCCTGGGCCCGTGTTCATTCATGTCCTCGCCAACAATCATTAGGTGGGGATAAAGAAAAGAAAAGGGTTTTACATTGAAATCAATGACTCCTTGATGAAAGACTCGATTTATATATATATATTACTTTGGCTCAAAACATTTACATAAGGTATATCGGGTCAATTATAACTAATAGAAGAGAAACCCACTTGTTACACCTTAGCGAACAACCAAGAAAACACTAAGGCAAGAAAGTGTCCTACAAACCCGACAAATCTCCACCCTGGAGAAAACTGTACCAAAGACAACACAGTCCTTATGTGAGACTCAAGAGTTCAAATGTACCATATGTGACGCACGACAATGCATTAAGATAATATGAGATGCATAAGGATCAAATCAATGTCAATGAGATGCATCCAAGCATAAATTCAATCATTCTTTCATTCTTTGAATCTTTCGTATTCATTCCAATGCATATCTTTCATTGATCACTTAAATTCAATGCAAAATTCATCAATAACATACATAACACATATATCAACTTGGATATAAGTCATATGAATCACCAAGGGAAGAAATAACAAGCACTAAGGGTTCACATTCCAAGCATTAGGGCAACATGTTCATATAAGAGCAACGAGGGCACACGATCACATAACTCGCACATACCACGTCCAATGAACTCCAACATTCGACACAAAACACTTAACATATACATGAAACAAAATATCAACCGAAATCAAGTGAGAAGAACTCATAACATGGCATTACACCCTCATAAACATGTATATTATACGTTGGGATCATGCTAGGGGCGGGAAAGACCAAATGAACGACAAACAAAGCACAAAAAACCATATCTGTGATCACTGTCAAGCATCCACGACCGTGGATTTTTTTCCTTTGAATTTTCTACGGCCGTGGGTCATATGAAGAAAATGATGCAGTAGCTCAGCCACAAATCCACGATCGTGGATTTTTCTGAGGAAAATTCCCACGGGCGTGGGAACCTCCTAGGCGCAAAACTCTTGGCCAAAACAGGGGTTAACACCTTGAAACCAATTCCCACACTTAGGAAACTCAATCAAGCATGATCCTACACCAAAATATCAACAAATCAAGTCCCATTCATACAAGGAAACAAGCTCAAACAAGAACTAAGGCAAGAGATGGCATATATGATCATATCTCAAATTTTCATCCAAAATTCATTAATGGCAACTCATTAATACTTCAACTACCAAGATATATACCACCAAGCTAGTATAAATGAAGCTCAAGGGATCACTTTCCACACAAGAAACTCAAGGAAAACCAATGCACAAGCATGATCACCAATTTTGGGTTCAAACCCTCATATAAGTCCATATAATCAAAATCATAGCAAACCTCAACCACATCATGCATATGATAGCTTAAATGAAAGAGGGATGGAATCCATGCAACAATCTATACTCACATATGAAAGAAAGGAAGAGATCAAGGTGGTGGTTCAACGAAGAAGATGATGAATAGTGCCCAATTCCCTTCTCTTCTCTTGGTCATGTTTTGGCTGCTGATTTTGGAGGGTTTGGAGTGTGTAAAATGAAATGGAATTGGTCAAGTAAGGTTCATGTGGGCCCAAACCTCGGGTAATTTGGTTAAGTATGGAGGGTTTTATGGTCATTTAAGTGAGGAAGGGTCATTTAGGCGTGAGAGTGTTTTCCGGGTTAGTTTCAGGGTTCCAAACGAGTTCTAAATTAAAATCCGAGCACACATACACGTTCATAACACATAAAATTAACACATCAAATTTCACACAATTCAGAATTCAACTCATATAGAATCGGCAATCGAACACGTTGATCATGCACATTTACGTTCAAGTATTCATATTCAAATTCATTCAAATAAATCAAAATTCAAAAGGAATTTAAAATGATTCAAATTAAATATAAAGAAATACGTAAATAAATATAAATTAAATACGCACATAATATCACATAACTGTACGGATGAAAATCCGGGGCTTTACAATAACCCATCAAGAATCCAATCCACCAAGGCATATATCATCACATACTCAACATATAATCACCAACATAGTTCAAGAATCAAAGAGGAAGCTTAAACTCTAGCTCAACATTCAAAATCACATAACCCACATAGAGCTTACATTGTTCTTAAAAAAGGAAAAGTAAGAGAAAATGAAGGGGAATGGCTTGAGCTTGAATTCCTTGATACAAATGGTGATGAAATCTTGATTCTCCTTGCTAGATTGATCAACCCATCTTGAGAGTGAAATGAGAGGAAAGGGTTTTGGGTGTTATTGTGTTGGGAGAGAAATGAGATACAAAATGGGTATAAAGGTTTAAGATTCAAGTTAGGTAGGGCAAGAGAGAGGGATATTGCAAGTTGGTCGTCATGAAAATCAAAAAGTGGCAAACAAGTTCTCAACTTTACCAAACGAGCAATTAGTCATTTATGTAGTTCTTATTTTAAGTTCCATAAATTCTCATTATTACCAATAAAGTCAAATGGATATAAATTACCAAATTAGGACAAGTTATACATGTAAGCAATTTAGGCAATTAAATACGTAATTAAGGAACGAGAAAAATTAAAAAACTCTTAACTCTCAAAACCCTCACGCGTGGCGCGCGTACTTGAGCATCCGAGAATTCGGGGTGTCACATTTGGGGAAGCCTTTGCAGGGGTGGCGATATCTTTTACTCTCCATTCGCACCACCCCCATCCAAAGTTTTTAGTTTTGACACCTTTGATCCCTATGACATTATTTTGGTCGGACAAACAAAGGTCATTAATCATAGAGGATGCGGATTACTACCGAGTGGTATGGATTGGGTTGCACCTTCAATATCCCAACCATTGTGGTCTTTAGTTAAATGTCTAGTTAATGTTTCCGTTCCACTATTTTTAGCAAATTTAAAAGATTTCTTAAAAGAATTGCATATAGCAAGGTCAGGTTCTCGATCCTATGTAAAAAAATTCCAAACTTTACTAGTTTTATTTCTATTAGATGGCTTGCTATTGGATTGAGTTGAAATTTCATTTTCTAAATCTATGGAATGATCATCATTTGTATTTATATTTGTGTGAGGCAAATAGGAGAGTCCCTAGTATGTCTAAAACTCACTTTTAATTTAATAAATGTACAACTTAAAATTTTTAAATTAACTATAAGCAAAAAATAATTATAAACTACAAATATTGCAAGTAATTAATTATGATATAAAGGAAAGATGTTACCGGAATTGATTTGAGAGCTCCTCAATACGAATTGCCCAAAACTCTTCCAACTATCAACATGAATTGGCCAAAGCTCTTCCAACTATCCACATGAATTGCCCAGAAACTCTTCTAACTATATTGTGAATCAGAGGAAATAAAATAATAAAATATAATAACATATAATGTAATAATTAATAAAAAATAGTATAGTATATGCTATTAGAAATAAATTTGAGCAATAGGAACTTTGAGAGTAATTGATAAAGATAGAGAATAGAATTGAAAATATGATGAAGAAATGTGTTTAGAATTGTGGTATTTATAGACAAAAAATTAATAAATAAAGTTAACGTTACAAATAAGATTTTGGTATTTTACAATTGCGCTGTGCTTTTTACTCGTTACATTTGCCTCTTACAATTAGTTTACTTGGGAAGTAATTAACCCTAATTAGCATTTGTTAACACCTGATTAAGAGTGTTTACTTGGATTGGGAGAGGACCCGTTGTAAAAACGGGCCCCTAATTGTGTCAGTGCTCAAGAGTACCTTAGTTAACAACTCCCAAATACCAAAATTGAGTTGTTAGCTAAGCCATTTGCAGTGGTTAAGGGTAAATGTCGTATTTGCCCCTGATTCCTTGAAAATTTATGGTGAAATTCTGATGTTTTCTCTCACATACAAAACAAAAATATTTAAGGGGCAATTAAGTTATTTCTGAACATTTAACGAGATGCAGAAGTAATGCTACACGTTGAAATAGTATTGGTTGATGATATTTCTCATAATTTCGAAGAAGATTTGATTGGAATAGTTAACTTAATATTCTTCGAAAACCTAAACGCAAACAAATTCAGTACTCTTTCTTGAATGTTGATCAAAGTCGTCCTATCATCATTCATCACTGCAATCTCGAAAACTCCAAGTCGGTTCATTAATTCACTCTCCAATTATTAGTTTAATCATTCTTATTACTCGGACCAATGCGTACGAGGATCTCAAGCAGTCAAAACTCAAGAACAATCTCTTGATAAGATCAATCTATCACTAGTTATCAGTGCAGATCATTTTCTTGAGATTGCATCAATGGTTAGAGCTATTTAAATAGCATCACGACACAATCATGCTCACAATCAACCCCTTTTCAACTTCCCCAGTTTCCCAAGCTACTGCAGAGAGAAAAAGGAATAAGCTCAAAAATGGAGTGGTCTTACCTTGTGTTTTCCACTCTCATCTTATTACCAACTTTAATTTTCGTTATTTTCCAATCCAATTTCAAATCAGATCATAGCAAATTGCCTCCAGGCCCGCCTGGATGGCCCCTGTTCGGCCACATGTTCAATCTCGGCGCCACGCCGCACCGAGCCATCGCCGCGCTTAAACAAAACTACGGCCCCGTCGTGTGGCTCAAGCTCGGCTCTGTCAACACCATGGCCATCCTAACCGCAAAAGCCGCCACAGAGTTCTTCAAAAACCACGACCTCTCCTTCGCTGACCGCAGCATTGTCGAAACCATGACGGCTCAAGGCTACCACCATGGCTCCATGGCTATAGCCCCTTATGGCTCGCGCTGGCGCATGCTGCGGCGGATCTGCACCATCGAAATGTTCGTCACCAAGCGAATCAACGAGACCAATGGGATCAGGCGGAAGTGCGTCGACGATATGCTGTCCTGGATAGAGAAGGAAATCAACC
Organism: Lippia alba; assembly: GCA_037834125.1. Lineage (NCBI taxonomy): Eukaryota > Viridiplantae > Streptophyta > Magnoliopsida > Lamiales > Verbenaceae > Lippia > Lippia alba. The sequence continues at coordinate 19,122,505 of JBBMKE010000010.1, read as the reverse complement.
AAAATTCCGGGGGTGATTGCGGGATCTTCGTGGGTAGATATGTGTTCCTGGCGGCGTTCAACATGCTGGGGAATCTGATGATGTCCAGGGATTTGGCGGGTCCGGAATCTGATAAGGGAATGGAGTTTTACGGCGCGATGAAGAGGCTAATGGAATATTCAGGAACGCCAAATGTCTCGGATTTGTTTCCCTGGATTCGATGTATTGATCCGCAGGGTTTGAAGAGGAAGGCAAATCGGGATATGGGATTTGCGTTGGCGATTGCTTCTGGATTTGTGAAGGAACGGATTCAACAACGCGAGACAGGTGGTAGAAAAGATGACGACTTTTTGGATCGCTTGCTTGAGTTTGATGGAGAATCAGGGAAATTGTCAGAAAAAGAAATCATCATCTTCATACTGGTGACCTTCATTTTTTCCATTGATCATCGTCAAATTCTGGAAATTTTGAAATTTTATAATTTAACGTTTCCATAACTTGATGAATATTGCAGGAAATGTTCTTGGCGGGAACGGAGACTACAAGCACCTCAATCGAGTGGGCAATGGCGGAGCTCCTCCGCCACCCGGAAACACTGTCCAAGCTTAAAGCCGATATCTCCGCCGTCGTGGGGCCGTCGGAAAAGTTCCAGGAATCCTACATCGACGACGTCCCTTACTTGCACGCCGTCGTGAAAGAAACCCTCCGCCTGCATCCGCCGCTGCCTTTCCTCCTCCCCCGCCGCGCCGTTGGTGACACGAATTTCATGGGGTATTCCGTTCCCAAAAACACTCAGGTTCTGGTCAATGCTTGGGCCATTGGTCGGGACCAAGAATGCTGGGAGAATGCTGATAGTTTCAAGCCGGAAAGGTTTGTAAGAACGAGCGTTGACTACAAAGGTCAACATTTTGAGAATATTCCATTTGGTGCGGGCCGGAGGATGTGTGTGGGCCTAACATTGGGCCATAGGATGTTCCATTTTGTATTGGGCTCCCTGATCCACGAATTTGATTGGGAGCTTGAAAGTGGTGTAAGCCCTGATTCTGTTGATATGACTGAGAGGATGGGTATTACTGTCGGGAAATTTCACCCCTTGAGAGCTGTGCCAAGAAAATGTGGCATTATTGGATAATCATAACATTATGTTCTCTTTGTGCCATATTTAGTCCCTGTTTATTTGTGTCATATTAATATCATTAATAAAAATTACACATTTAGTTTTCTTATATAGCCTATATATGGAATCATTTTCCAGTGGGGGCCTGGCCTTGGATGCATTTAAATGTCCGAAAGCAAAGATTTGAAGATTATCTTTCAAACAAATGGGCCACGTAGCTGAAATTAATGCATTGTTTAAGGTTGGAAAATGTTCATCCACACAGTTCACTTTCAGGTATGTAACAGAAGACGACATATGAGAACCCTGTTAATTGGGCAACTGCTTAGGTTCATTTATTCAACGGCTGAGCTATATATGTCAATTTTTTTGCCATTTCTAATTATACCTTTGCCTCGTGCACCGCATGCACACTTTCTCAATATTTTAGTGGAAAAATGGAATACCAGAGGGTAATAAGTAATAACAACAAATAACAGAGAATGAGATATGTAGATGAAGAGAACGGTGAGAAACACTGAAACAGAGAATGAACTCAGATAAATAAATTGTCACATTTGTACTTTGGGTGGGAATATTCGGAAATATCATATTTGTGCATGTGTCAAGTGAAATGTTGTAATTGGTGAAGTTAATTGTTCCAATTAGGTTTTGTCATTATCAACACGTTCCGTTCGTTAACTATAAAACATACTTTAAAACCATAGTTTAGGGTGAAACGAAAATAAAAATACGAATAACTATGGTATAGCAATTTCAATTATCCTGACTAAAATTTGGAAAAAGAAGAACAAAAGAAAATAATTCAATCCACACATTCCCATAAAAAGTTTTTTAATATGCAAATGGAATCTTCTCGTGGACCACTTTCAATTTCCAATCTTTTCCTGATTGTATTCTGCAAAATTTTCCTCTCATTATGCTATATATACACACAGTCCCTCGAATCTCCTCCCCGTAATTTAATCAGCAACACTTGCACCCTCAGCAAAAATGGAGTGGGCAATTAACCCACTCACCATTTCCATACTAGCCGGCGTGGTATTGATCATCTTCTTTGCGCTCAAAAAACCCGGCGGAAATGTCCCCCCTGGCCCTAAAGGAATACCCGTTTTCGGCAACCTTCTGCAGCTTGGCGACTTACCCCACGAAAGCATGTACAGATGGCGAAAGACTCACGGCCCCGTCATCTGGCTCAAGCTCGGCTCCGTCAACACCATGGTGGTCCAGAACGCCGCCTCCGCCGCCGAGCTCTTCAAGAAACACGACCTTCCCTTCGCCGACCGGAAAGTGCCCGACGTCCTCACCGCCTACGATTTCAACCAGGGAACTCTCGGGATGAACCAGTTCGGCGGCCACTGGCGTGTTCTCCGCCGGCTTTGCTCCATGGAGTTTCTGGTGAACAAGAGAATGAACGAGACGACGGAGCTGCGCCACAGGATCAGGGAGAACATGGAGAAGTGGATTATCGAGGAGTCGGAGTCTTCACTCGCGATCGGCGGCACCGGGGCGGTGCAGCTGAGCCGGTTTCTGTTTCTGTTGGCGTTCAATCTGGTGGGTAATCTCATGCTTTCCAGGGATTTGCTGGATGCGACGGACCCGGAATCGCGGGAGTTTTTTGATTGCATGAATAAGGTTTTGGAGCTCGCGGGGACTCCCAACATTGCGGACTATTTGCCGTATTTGAAGTTTATGGATCCGGCGGGGATGAAGAGGACCATGAAGAAGAACTTGGGTCGCACCATGGAAATATCTTCCAGGTTCATCCAGGAGAGGCTTGACGAGAGAAAGGCGGGAAAAATCCGGGAGAAGAAGGATTTCCTCGACGTGTTGTTGGAGTACCAGGGCGATGGCAAAGACGGCCCTGACAGGATCACTGAGAAGAACGTCAACATCGTCATCACAGTAAGTATAAGTATATATTAGTAATTCGAGAGATTAGTCTCTTACTTAGATTGCGAGAAACCGTAAGAGATAAAAAAAGTATATATTACAATCCCATATTCAAAATTTCAGAAATTCACGTTGATTAATTGGCTTCCACTATTGGTACAGGAGATGTTTTTCGCAGGATCCGAAACCACGAGTATCAGTATCGAATGGGGATTCGCTGAACTTCTGCGCAGCCCACCGGCTTTCAAGAAGCTGAGGGAAGAACTGGACCGGGTTGTGGGTTTGGACCGTCGGGTTGAAGAGAAAGACATGGAAAACTTGCCCTATTTGCAAGCTGTTGTAAAAGAAGCTCTACGTTTGCACCCAGTGTTGCCTCTGCTTCTGCCGCGGAACACCATGGAAGACACTGAGTATCTCGGTTACAAAATCCCGAAGGGCACTCAGGTGTTCGTCAATGCATGGGCGATCGGGCGCGACCCGGAATCATGGGAAGACCCGCTTAGCTTTAAGCCGGAAAGGTTCATGAACTCGAATGTTGAGTACAAGGGCCAGCACTTTGAGCTTATCCCATTCGGGTCGGGCCGTAGGATCTGCGTGGGGTTCCCGTTGGCCCACCGGGTTGTGCATCTTGCTATTGCGACTTTGGTGCACTCATTTGATTGGGATCTTGGGCCGGGCGGGAAACCGGAAGACATCGATAGAGAGGAGAGGTTGGGATTGACCCTCAGGAAGAAGAATCCTCTGTTTGTTATCCCTAAGAAACGCTTAAATGTGTGAGGCAAGAAAATGGTTGGATTATATGCTCAAAGGAATAGAGTTGTTACCGTAACATGTATCTATTTGTTAGTTTGTTATGTTAAAGCTTTTGTTTTTCTGTTAATTTATATAATGTGTTATTTTGATATTTAATAAAACTGATGTTCCTATATATGATTTACCAAGTCTTAATTAACCAAAAATAGGCGTCAAAGTTTCACAGCAATTTTCCAGTCAATTTTGGAGTCTGAAGACTGCACAGTAAGTTATACAGGTCATAGTGATGCACAGAATAGTAGATAAAATTAAAAACATAGTGTGTGTTGTGACTTGTGAGTGAACACTCGCTAGTCACTAGTGAATAGTCAATAGTACTATTTAGTATCCACATAAAGCCAGCCCTGTCAAATTAGAAAAAACTGCAATTATCATTACATAATACAAGTTGCTTTGAAATAAAAGCAAGACCATTAAACTATCTAAATGAGCTCATCCATGTGAAATTTTATAAGATTGTCCAAGTCTTTGCAGATACTCACGTGTCACGATAGGTACATTCTTAGCGTGCTTAATGGATATAACCTTATTATATATTTGTCATAGTCCAGGTGCTGAATTTACATAAAAGTAAACGCATATAAAACACAAATATAAAACACAAATATCAATAAATAGCAATTCATTCTACATAAGTCACAAAAACAAAAATATTGTATTACAGCCCATTTTCCTCCAACCTTCATAATTTCCACAAGATGTCTAATTTCCAATATATAGAGGCAGCGCGGATCCAATATTTTTCAGCAGCGGGGGTTGAAAAATCCTAGACCTCAATATATTAAAAAAATAATATTAATAATAACTTAAAATTGATTAAAAACACAGAACATATAAATTATAATTATTTTCGACGATTCGTAGTCCCTTCAGTTTGCTCCCACCATTTGGGGGGGGGGAAGGGAGGGGGCTTGAGCCCCCCTTGGCCTTAATTGGCTCCACCAGTGTATAGAGGACTATCTACTTGTTTCATCGTATGCATAAAGATAAAAAGAAAATATTGATATCAAACTTCATAAGGTTGGCCCTGGTTCTTGGGGACCTTATGCACATTAGTTGAAATTAATGGATTAAGGTTGGAAAAGGCTCATCCACATAGTTCACTTTTAGGTATGTAACATCGCGCCCTAGCATGGGCCACTACATCCCCCGCATCAGGATCAAACTTATATACGATTATAGACCGCACACAAGTCCAATCCTAGCGAACGGAGACACAACACAAACCCTGGCTAGGCGGGACTAACCCAATACCAACAATTCAGGAAGATATGCAACTAACAGGAGAGAAATAAAATCCGGAAACATAATATACAAGAATGTCCATAACAAGAATATTTACAAAAGCATGTAACCAAGTGTTCATAAAACGTACATAACCAAAATAATATGAAGTGTGTGGTACAAAATGAGTGAACCTAGCTAGACACGAAAAAAATACAAAAGCTAAATGCAATTTCCCGCCTAGCAATGCCAAGAGAAACCCGAGGGACAAAAGAGGGAGGGGTCAGTCTCTACAAGACTGAGTGAATGGCATAAATAGAATATATAAAGCAGTAAAATCATGCAAGCCATAATTCTATCCAAGGTTTTCAAGAAAAGAAAGAAACCGGGCATCAATGAATGGAATTACAACTAATTAGATTAATTTTCAGAAAAAGTGCACAATGGCTCGGCGAGTGAGCCCTCTCTAACTCCATTTTGTGTACAGGATCTTATTAAGTGAGCATGCATAAATTGGGTTTCACTTATTAAGAATTTAATTCAGTGCTTAGTTACTCCCACATGCCGGTTGGTGGTTCGGGTAGCGAGCCCTCACCACCCAGGACAAGATGACAGTGGGTACATGAGTCCCAAAGACCGGAATCCATCGGTTCACCAAACCTCCTGGTGAACATCTGGGATGCTCCAAGTTTGGTCGGGACTAATGAAAGAGATAGCCGTCAGCCCTTGCTTTCCAAGTTCTCTCAATACATCAGCCCCTGGGCCCCAAAAAATATAGTGCATCTCGCCAAAATAGGACAGGAATCAGGAAACAGGAATATTTTTGAAAAACTCTGAGCTTTGAAAACTATATAAATACAATATAAACATCATATAATTAGGTTGTAGAGATTTATTAATATATCCTAACAATTCCTCACCTGAACCGGAACCCAAAAGGAAGAACAAGAACTCTACGAACCCTAGATAAATGGCTCAAAGTCCTCTTGGGAACCCTCTGGACAAGAAAAGACAAGACACTTGTGAGCCACGACTCAACATGAAACCATATAGGACGCACGACATTCATATGAGGTGTTCGTGTCAAGATATAAGATGATATACATGCGTATGAGAATTATAAAATGATATGCTATGGCATGATAGTGTCCAAATGCCCAATTAATGATCCTCAATCAAATAGGCATGTAAATCAAGTAAACAATTCATATAAAGCACATACGAGAGTCAAGGGAGTGAAAGGAATGTAAGAAAAGGGATTTCGGCGAGTTTTGGCAAGAGTCGACATTTTTAGGAAATGCACAAGCTGTAGGAAAAGGGCTATAACATGAGATTGAGAAATGGGAATTGGGTTTTGTTTGTTGGAAATGAAAGTAGACATATATAACTTTCCAAATATATATGTCTCAAATCATAGTTCAAAGCGAGGAGAAAATGGCGAAGGTCCGATGTTGGTTGAATGCAGATTTTCGAGAAAACAGTGACACCAAAAATTATTGGTTAGATCTCCCAAATTAGAAAAGATATTGAGTTGATTCTAATTGAAGAATGTTCTAGACTTCAAGAAGTTTCTGTGGTTAAAATTTCAGGTCATTCCGAGCACGTATAAGGAGAAACGGCCGTTTGAAAATTGGCATGAAAGCAGAAATGTGCGTTTGGAACCTCTCGGGTTGAAATTCTGGGAACCTAAACGGGTGTTTGGAAAATGAACTAAATGGCCAAACGGGCGTTTGGGAGGTCTCGGGTTGAAATTTTGGGAAGTGAAACGGGCGTTTGGGAAATGAACTGGGGGGCCAAACGGGCGTTTGGGAAGGCCTGGAACGAAAATAAGCAGGGCTAAAATAGGGTGGTCGCGGGAAAAGGCTCCCAAGCCTCTCTCGACTCAAATCATCCACCAAGAAACACCCAAAAACATCACAATACATGTAATAACACATATATAACACATAGAAACGAGTATTAATCTATGAATTCATCAAACCCATCAATTATACAAATATATACATACACATATACATTCACATATATTACCCAATTCAACCAAGGAATGAAAGAGCTCTTACCAGAGATGGAACGAAGGTGTTGAGATGAGGTCGTGGTGGTCTTGGATCTCGAATTCTTGCCGGAGTTGATAGAGCTAGCAGTTTCCCTTTTTTCCTTGATTTCTTGATTCCTTGCTCTTGCTTGAATTGTAGATGAAGAAGAGATGGAGAGTGTGTGAGTGGAGTGATGGAGAAATGGTGGTGTCGGAGGAGTGGCGGTGGTGGTGGTGCCGATTGGTGAGGTGTGGTGGTGGTTTCTCTCTTGGAGAGAAGAAGAGGTGAAGGGGAAGAAAGAAAGAAAGAAGAATGAAAGAAATGAGGGAAAAAAAGGGTGTGTAAGTGTATATATGATTTATTGTATATAATTGTATGTGTATAATGTGTATATTGTATAAAGTGTATAGTATAAGTATATGTATAATATTTGAATTCTCTTGTGTATGTATATACATAAGTTATAAGAATGTATATGTATATTATATATAATGTGTTGTATGATTAAAATGTGTATAATAAATATAATGTGCGGGATTTTATGAAATATTCGTGCATTGTGATAATTTGTGTGATTTTGGCTCGAATTAAAATACGATTGGGGTAGGATTAAGTTCCCGAATTCAAATAAAAGGAATAGGAGACGGGTTTGGGAATTTACAAGAAATAAAAGTTAAGGCTTGAGGAAGGAATAATGTGTACGTGTGATTAATTAAAATGAGCAAACATTAGTTACACACACGTAAGTACATTTTAAATCACGTAAATAATCAAGTAACACATAAATCACATAAATTGCATGATTAGATAAATGAAACACGTAACACTCGGTCTGACCACACTCGTGACGTCATACCTGGTTAGTCTTGAGAACACGGGGCGTCTCATTTCCAGCAAGTTTACCTAAGTATAATTGAAAATTTATCTCCATTGACTTAATGATTTCAAACAATCCCTTCTTGTGAACACAATTTCTCTCCTTTTCCTCTAGCGTATAACAAAACCATGAGCATGATCACGAAAATCATGCTCCTGTACCTATGTTTCTTCATCAACATGATCATTCTCACCCATGCAGTAGATCTAGCCTTCATCTCAGCGAACCAAACTTTTTTTTGGAAATTAAACCCTTATTTCTCCAGGTGGGAATTTCGAGTTCGAATTCTTCTCTCCAGGTAATTCCTCCCAATTTTACATGGGAATTTGGTACAAAAGAGTTCATAAACGAACTATAACATGGGTGTTAAATATTGAAGACCCGATTTCAGACCACATTTCAGCTCAACTTGAGGTTTTAAATGGTGATTTATACTTTTTGGCGAGAATCAAACAAAAATTTGGTCAACTTATCTGCCCCCTTCAGATAAATGAGGTTTAATTCTTTAGTTACATTACTGCTTAATGATGAGAACTTTGTTTTAAAATGAGGGTCTCAAAATTTATGGGCGAGTTTTGCTAATCCAACTTATACATGGATGCCGTAGGGCAAATATGGTTATGTTAAAAATGGATGGTACAGTTCTTTGAATTCGTGTAGCAATTCTGAAGATCCTTCTCATGGTCTATTTACGTTTGGGTTTGATCAGAAAGAACTTCAGTTCGCTCTGAATTATAATGAGCCTAAGCAGTATTGGAATAGTGGGATTTGGGATGGGAATGGTTTTAGTCTAATCCTAGAAATTAAGATGAATCACAAAATTAATTACAACTACGTTGATGCTGGGAACATAAGTTCTTTGACATGTTCTCTCAATAATGAATCAATTTTCTCAAGAATAGTGATGGATGTTTCGGGGTAGATTAAGTTGTTTTCTTTGGTGAATGATGCAGAGTGGAGTTTGGTAAGATCTCATCCGAGGAGTTTGTGTGATGTTTATGGTTATTGTTGGGCATTTGGGATTTGTGATTCGAGTTCAAATGCATATGTATTTTGTGGTTGTTTGCTTGGATTTCAGCCTAAGTCTGATTATGGTTGGGATTTGAAGAATTATTCTGGGGGATGTGTGAGGAAGATTGAGTTACCATGTGAAAATAATGAGACTGTTAAGTCCTCCAATGGAGGGAAGGATAAGTTCATTAATGAAAGCATGAACAATTGCGAATAGTTTTGCTTGAAGGATTGCTCTTGCACGGCTAATACCTATGACGAAAACGGATGTCGTATATGAGCAGGTGCTTTCATGAACTAGTGCATGTTTCCAGTAAAAAATTTAACCTAGTGCAAGTTTTCAGCCAAAATTTTATCTAGTTTCCAACCAAGTTTTCCTAAGTATAATTGAAAATTCATCTCCATTGACTTAATGAGGTCAAACAATCTCTTTTCGTGACCACAGTTTTTCTCCTTCTCCTCCAACGTACAACAAAACGATGAGCATCATCACGAAAATCATGCTCTTGTATCTATATTTCTTCATCAACATGATCATTCTTGCACATACAACATATATAGCCTTCATCTCAACGAACCAAACACTTTCTAGAAATCAAACCCTCGTTTCCCCAGGTCGGAATTTCGAGCTGGGATTCTTCTCTCCAGGTACTTCCTCCCAACTTTACATTGAAATTTGGTACAAAAGAGTTCCTAAACGAACTGCGATATGGGTGTTAAACATTGGAGACCCAATTTCAGATTGGATTTTAGCTTAACTTGAGGTTTCAGATGGTAATTTAGTACTTTTTGGCAAGAATCGAACCAAAATGTGGTCAACTTAATTGCCCCAATCAGATTCAATGAGATTTAATTTTGTAGTCGCATTATTGCTTGATGACGGAGACTTAGTTTTGAGACAAGGGTCTCCAAAATTTATGGGAGAGTTTTGTATCCAACTTATACATGGATGCTAGGGCCAACGATGGGATATGTTAAAGATGGACAGTACAGTTCTTTGAATTCGTGGAGAAATTTTAAAGATCCTTTTCATAGTCTATTTACATTTGGGTTTGATTAAAATAAATCAGTATGTTATGAGTTTTAGTGGGGCTACATAATATCTGAATAGTGGATTTGGGATGGGAATGGTTTTAGTATTATTCCAGAAATGAGGATTAATCACAATATTAATTATAGCTACGTTGATGCTGGGAATGAGAGTTCTTTGACATATTCTCTCACTAATGAATTTTTTTTCAAGAATCGTGATGGATGTTTTGGGGTAGGTGAAGCTATTTTCTTTGATAAATGATGCAGAGAGGGATCTAGTACGGTTTTATCCGAGAAGTTTGCGTGATGTTTATGGTTTTTGAAAGGAGTTTGGGGTCTGTGATTCGAGTTCAAATGCAATAGTATTTTATAGTTGTTTACCTGGATTTTAGCCTGAGTTTGATTATGGTTAGGATTTGAAGAATTATTCTAAGGGATGTGTGAGGAAGATTGAGATACCATGTGAGAATAATGAGATTGGTAAGTTCTCCTATGAAGGGAAGGATATGTTCATTATGATTGCTACGTTGAGTTTACATAAGCATAAATTTCAAACCATTAATGGAATCATCAGCGATTGCGAATCGTTTTGCTTGAAGGATTGCTCTTGCTCGGCTTATACCAATGATGAAAACGGATGTCGTACTTGAGCAGGTGTTTTCGTGACCTAGTGCATGTTTCCAGTCAAACATTTGACCTAGTGCAAGTTTCCATCCAAAAATTTGATCTAGTTTCCAGCCAAGTTTACCTAAGTATAATTGAAAATTTATCTCCATTTACTTAATGAGGTCAAACAATCTCTTCTCATGAACACAGTTTCTCCCCTTCTCTTCCAACGTACAACAACGTGATGAGCATGATCACGAAAATCATGCTCATGTATCTATGTTTCTTTATCAACATGACCATTCTCACCCATGAAGCAGATCTAGCCTTCATCTCAGCGAACCAAAATCTTTATGGAAATCAAACTCTTGTTTCTCCAGGTGGGAATTTTGAGTTGGGATTCCTTTCTCCAGTTAATTTCTCCCAATTTTACATCGGAATTTGGTACGAAAGAGTTCGTATTGTGACATGGGTGTTAAACATTGGAGACCCAATTTCATATCAGATTTCAGCTCAACTTTAGGTTTCAAATGGTGATTTAGTACTTTTTGGCGAGAATCGAACAAAAATTTGGGCAACTCATTTTTCCCCTTCAGATTAAACGAGGTTTTATAGTTGCACTATTGCTTGATGATGGGAACTTGATTTTAAATGAGGGCCTCGAAGTTTATGGGTGAGTTTTGCTAATCCAACCTATACATGGATGCCATAGGGCAAAGATGGGTTATGTTAAAAATGGATGGTACAGTTCTTTGAATTCGTGTAGAAATTCTGAAGATCCTTCTCA
>JBBMKE010000010.1:19087086-19104944 GCA_037834125.1 Lippia alba | reverse complement strand
TATTATTATTATTATTATTATTATTATTATTATTATTATTATTATTATTATTATTATTATTATTATTATTATATAATCAACAGATGGTTGTTTAAACAAACATGCATCCATTTGGTAACGGACGTGTGAAACGCGAATATAGTATATATATATAGAAAGAATAATTAGAACATGTATAGAAAGAACCATCAACGGATTATTTATTTGCACGAGAACATGATCACAACTAATAAAGACAATAATTGAAAATTTATATTCTTAATTTCCAGATTTGACAATAAAATATGGTACATGCCACTCATACAAATAAATAAAATACAAAATACATTCAATTTATACAGTGTAGATGTAAAGCCGCGAGACAATAAAATAAAAGAACGAAATGGAAAACGAAAACTCAACTTTAATATTTTATAGCAAAAATATAAATTTTATTAATATTTTGATATATTCTTTTGAGGATATATTTTACTTTTCTAATATATATATTAGTTGAAGGGGTTGCACAAAGTAAATGTATACTGATAAGTTTATATAATTATATTATATATACGAATAATTATATATACGAGGACAAAATAATTTTTTTTTATAATCTATCTTCATGGATCGAGCCGATATATGTTAATTACTTTTTATTAATGGTTGTTACGTTTTCAAAGACTCTAACTCAAATTTTTTTATCAAACTAGCCGAATCTACAACAAATTAATCGTCTATGTATAGCAGCGAATTACATACAATTTCGTGAAAATTGGACCTGGCAGTATCAAAATTCAGAGCCCTATATATATTAATTATTTAATGTGATTATTATTATAATTAGATAGTGGCACTTGTCGTTTGATATGTGTATTTCAAATTTCCTATTAATAAATAGGGTAAATTACAGCAATCCCCCTGTCCTTTGACACGTTTTGTACTTTCCCCCTTAACTTTTGATTTTGCGCGACTTCCCCCCTCACCTTTTAAAATTTTTGCACGTTACTCCTTTTGTACAATTCCGGCAGAATATTCGCGGAATATTTCGTTCGAACCAATACAAGATGAACTTTGACTGTCGATTTCTCTTCCGTCACGATGATTCAAGAGTCAGGACCACCGTCATCGTGTTTCTCTCTCCAAAACAAACAAAACCCATACCCCATTCGCTCCTATTGATCGTCGGAAGCCGCCGAAATTCGCTTACAAAGCTTTGTCATCAATGCATCATCTTTGACCGGTAATTTCTCTTTCTCCGGTTGTCGGATTTTGGTTTCAAAGCGACCATTGTATTTCTTAGTGTCAAGATCTTTGATTTGATGTATAATATCAACACATTTAACATCTGATTTGAATAGATTTACCCTTAGAAATCAAGCTAAAATTTTGTTGAAAAATTTTAACGGAATATTCCCCAAGATTCCGTCCAAAAGGGGAACAATGATACGTTTTACAAAGGTGAGGGGGGAAGAAGCGCAAAATCAAAGAGTAAGGGGGAAAGTGCAAAACGTGCCTGAACAATTTGGAATTCTAATATTCATATATTCAATTGTGTGAAAGATGGAGCACAAGTTCTGTATTTATACAACGAACTCCCACTGACAACTTAACTACCAAGCGACGTCGTATAGCAAGAAGCGTACTCTAACTAAACAAAGCGTGAAAATAAATAATGCAACTCTGGGAAACTATGCTGCATATTACATCAGGCCTTCCTCAAGATGGAGACGGATTTGTGAAAATCAGACCCATCTTTGACAAAATAGTGAAAAACTGAGGTGCAGACAGGAGTTTAGTGAACACATCAACAAGTTGAGCCTTAGAATTGACATGAGCAGTGGAAATGAAACCCTTCTTGAGTTGTTGACGAACAATTTGGCAGTCAATATCAATATGTTTTGTTCTTTCATGAAAGACCGGATTGGCAACAATATGAAGCGCGGCTTGATTATCACAATGAAGGGAAATGGGAAGTTGAACCGAGATGGAGAAATCACGGAGCAAGTAGGACAACCACTAAAGTTCGCAAACGGTGGAGGCCATACTTCTATATTCAGCTTTGGCGGAGAAACGCGACACTGTTGCTTGCTTCTTAGACTTCCAAGAAACAAGAGACGTTCCCAAAAAAATGCAAAACCCAGTAATGGAACGCCTAGTATCGCTGCAAGCAGCCCAATCAGCATCGCAATAGGCGTGAAGGGTGAGGGCAGAAGTTGCAGTGAATAATAAGCCCTGAGAAATTGTATGCTTGAGGTATCGAACAACATGTAAAGCGGCGTTCCAATGAGGAACAGTAGGTTTTGTGACAAACTGACTCAATTGTTGGGTCACATAGCTTAAGTCCGGACGCGTGAGATTCAAATATAACAAGCGAACAACGAGCCTCCGATATTTATCAGGTTTGGGTAGAAAAGGACCATCATCAACGGTTAACTTGTGACCCTTTGGTAGCAGTGTATATGCTGGCTTAGAACCCGAAAGACCAACATCAGCTAAGATGTCAAAAATGTACTTCCGCTGAGTGAGAGTAATTCCAACAGCAGTGCGTGTGATTTCTAGTCCCAGAAAATAATAAGCAAGACCGAGATCCTTTATGGTAAACTCGTGATGTAAGAAATCCTTCACTTTAAGCATTTCTGTCTCGGAGGAGCCGGTAAGGATGATATCATCCACGTAGAGCAAGAGATACAAAGAGAATGATGAAGTAATAAGAGTGAAGAGACAAGCATCATTTTCAGATTGATGAAATTCGTATTGTATGAGCTTGGATGTGAATTCAATATTCCATTCACGGCTGGCCTGCTTCAAACCGTGTAAAGATCGGACCAATTTAAACACTTCTCTAGGTTTAGTTTTAGTGTAGCCCTCTGGAAGGGTCATGTAAACTTCTTCATGAAAATAGCCATGGAGAAAAACATTGTTTACGTCCAGTTGATGAATATTCCAACCTTTCGCACCAGCAAATGCCAAGAAAACCCTTATTGTAACGAGCTTAGCTATAGGAGAAAAAGATTCTGTATAGTCCAAACCTTCGACCTGATTATATCCTTTAGCAACTAAGCGCGCCTTAAAATGTTCAATTGAACCATCCAACAAATATTTTACCTTTTAAACACAACGACATCCAATAGGTTTCTTACCAACGGGGAGAGAAGCAATTTCCCATGTGTGATTACGTTCCAAGGCCTCTAATTCCTAATTCATTGCATCAATCCAACGGGAAGCAGTGCTAGCTTCCTTATAAGTATGTGGTTCTGGGATCTTAGAGACAGCAGCTAAGAATTCCACATGAGAGGAAGAAGGAAAAACTAGCGGATATGGTGATCCGGGAGTGGTTTACAAGAATCCAAAGTAGTTGGAGCAGCGTTAACTACATAATCTTGAAGCCATGTAGGTTGACTTCGTACTTTAGTGCCATGACAAAGTGAATGTGTGGCAGAAGCAGGAACTGGAGTGACAGTATTAAGGGTATGAGGCAGATCAAGTGCAACAAGGGTGGTTTGTGTAATATCAGCGGAGGTGGTCTGTGTAATATCTGCCGGTGTTATATGTGCAATTTTTGTAGAGGGATCATCATCCAGTGGTGAAACGGGCATGGGAGTAGAATTTGGAACATCATTGTACGAGAATATATTTTCATGAAACTGAACATCTCTAGAGACAAGCATCTTACGAGACTGTAAATCATAAACCTTGTATGCCTTTTGCCCCTGCATATAGCCTAAAAATATGCACTTTAAGGCCCTCGGAACGAACTTATCTTTATGAGATATAGTATGAGTGACATAACATAATGACCCAAAAACCTTCATATGTGAATAATCCGGAGGCTTGCTGTATAAAATTTCATGTGGCGTTTTCCATCCCAAAACAACAGAAGGCAACTTATTTACAATAGATGTTGCCATCAAGACCCTCTCACCCCAGAACTTCTTAGGCAATCCGGCTTGGAAGAAAAAGGATTTGCTAATTCAAGAAGATAACGATGCTTACGCTCTACCCTTCCATTTTGCTGAGGTGTGTAAGGAGTAGTGCGTTGATGAACAATACCCAAAAAGGAGAATAAAGAGTAACAATCATGATTCAAGAACTCAAACCCATTATTCGTACGTATCACCTTAACGTGTTTCTGAAATTGTGTGTTCACATACTGTAAAAAGGTTTTGATGATAGAGGGAATCTGTGTTTTGTGAGATAAAAGATACGTCCAAGTAGCCCTTGAGTGATCATCAACAATAGTTAAGAAATAGCGTGTCCCATTCATAGAAGGTATTGGATACGGCCCCCACGTATCAATGTGCACTAAATCAAATGTTTGTTCAGAATACGAAGTGCTAAGAGGAAAACTCAAGCGAGATTGCTTAGCTAAAAGATAAATTTCACAATGATCTTTGAAATCAATAAGATCACGTAAGAAACTCAAATGAGACAAAGTAGATCGTGATGCATGACCTAGGCATCTGTGCCAAAGAGAGTATGAGTTTGAATTACAAGCAATTTGGGAATCAATAGTACAGTTAACATTGGTAAAGAAATTATAGGTTGCGTATGATGCAAAAACAAAATTGTCAAAGCTAGTAGAATCTAATATGTAGAGCCTTTCTTGGGTTTTTCCCACAGGAAGGAGTGATCCGATTCTACGGTCCTGTAATAAGCAATGATCAATGAGAAAAATTATTTGAAGGTTGGTGTCAGAGATGAGTTTTTGCACGGATAGAAGGTTATATCGAAAGGATGGGACATACAGTACATTACTAAGAGTAATAAGGGAATTAAGTATAAATCACCCACATATGTAACCCCCTGAGTACTTCCATGTGGAAGATGGATGTTTGTGGATTTAGTGACTGGTTTAATGTGTTGGAATAGGGAGGGTTGATGACACATATGATTAGACGCCCCCGTATCAATTATCCAGACACTCTGCATATTTGAAGCATCAACACTTAATGCAAGATATTCAGATTCCATACCTTCAAAATCATCAAAGTGAGCCATGTGAACAGTCTCAATACTAGATTTTGTCTTCAATGCTTTCTTCACTGCGTTGTCTATGTAACCTTAAATTTGCATGCTCAAATCTGATGTCACTTTAGTCCCACTCCCACTTGCAATTGCAGTATGTGAGTCAGCCATGTTTGCAGTAAACTGAGGTCTTATCCTAAGAGGTTTTGAAGTTTGTGAAGCCTTATAGTTAGTGTACCACTCGGTTCACCGTAAATTTGGAAACATGTGTCAACCAAATGTCCGTTATACCTACAGTGCTCACATTTTAATAAAGATTTATCAATCCTTGGCTGTCCAAAGTGCTCTCGGCCCTGTTGTCTATAATTTCCAGAGGTATTTCCAGATTGCTCTCCAAAAGTGGTCTGTTTTCTATAATTTCCAGAGGTATTTCGGGATTGCTAGCCAAATGTGATATGTTTTCTATAATTTCCAGAGGTATTTCCGGATTGCTCTCCGAAAGTGTGATGTTTTCTATTATTTCCAGAGGTAATTCCCTTCTTTCGTGCCAGCTTAGCAGAATCGTTGGCATCTGAGTAATTAACCTGAACTTCACATTGTTTTTCAACTCGCAAGATCATCGCGTAGGCCTTATTAACAGTAGGAAGCGGATCTAGAATAAGTATCTGGTTCCTAATATTATCATATCCATCAGACAGTCCCATCAAAAAGTGAAAAAGTTTGATAAAAGATCCATGTTCCATTACCTCCTTTGCCACCCCACATGTACACAGCGGAACAGGTTGCAGACATTGAAGGTCATCTCATAGCTTCTTAAGTCGTGTAAAGTACTGTGATACAGAGACATTACCTTGAGAAATTGAACTTATTTCGCGCTGGATTTGGTACAAAAGTGGACCGTTGCATTCACCAAAGCGCTCCTGAATCTCATCCCAGAGTTCCTTCGCTGTGGAGGTAAACATGAAGGCATCTGCAATTTTCAGTTCAATAGCGTTAATCAGCCACGCACGAACCATACAATCCACGCGAATCCAATGTTCGAAATCAGCGGCATCCTCAACAGGTTGCGCATATTTCCCATTGATAAACCCTAACTTCAATTTAGCCCCCAGCGCAAGTTTCACAGCTCTATTCCATGCCAGGAAATTGTTACCATTCAGTTTAGTTGTTACCATAGGTATGCCTGGATGATCGGACGTCGGAAGATACATCGGATCATCATGAATTTCGGCGATCGCCGCCGCTGCAGTAGCAATATGAACTGGTAGATTATTTTCTGCATTTGTCATAATCCTTCAGAGAAAACCTACGGATCCAGGAAAAAAATGAAATCAACAAGCCTTAATCAAATCACCGAAAAATCGAAAAAAACCCTAAGATCGTCTCTGCTCTGGATACCATAAACAATTTGGAATTGTAATATTCATATATTCAACTATGTGAAATATGGAGCACAAGTTATGTATTTATACAACGTACTCCCACTAACAACTTAACAGAAATCCCAACCTAAGCTGACTAACAACCAAGCGACGTCGTATAGGAAGAAGTGTACTCTAACTAAACAAAGCATGAAAATAAATAATGCAACTCCGGGCAACTATGCTGCATATTACATCAATATCCCGCTTCAATTTCTCCCAATCACCTCTTTCACCATGCATGTTTTCACCCTCATCACTTTCCCTTCATATTCCTCCATCAACAACCTAATCGTCCCAACCAAATCCTCGTATTCCACCTCCACCATCATCTATTCGCCACCGCAGAGGAAACCCCCAGTTCTTCCTCCAGAAACTGCGCATAGATAACCTGTTCTCCACCCATGGGCCACGACAACATCGGTACACCATTGCTCAAAGTTTCCATTGTCGAGTTCCGACTGCAATGGCTGAAGAATCCACCGATGGAACTGTGGGACAAAATCCACATATGGGGTGCCCGCGATTTCACCAATAAATCCCTTATTTCCTGATTGGATTCTCTCCCCGAAGTCAATTGGGAGCCAATTTTGGTTAATCAATGAGGGATTGATTAACCAGAGGAAATTGACATTGCCAGCTTTGAGGGCTTTGGCTAGTTCTAGTGTTTGTCTCTCAGAAGGGGAGCTCTGGGAATCGAAAGATGCTTAAAGAACGAAGCGTTCTTGCTTGGGTTACCGCAATAAGTATTCAAATAAGTTACCATAAGAGGCAAATCGACATATGATTACTGACCTTGTGTGCTAGCTTTCAAGATAGATGGAGGTGAAGAAGTTCTTTCCAATATGTTATTTTGGATCTGAGATGCCGAATAATGAAGGGGTAGTTGAAAAAAGTGTGGGTAAATTAGTAATTTGGTATGTTATCCACTAGACTCGAAGCTAGTGAAATAAAAAATAGCACAATTGGAGATAACTCAAAAACCACAAAGTAAAAAATGTGGACGGATAATTAGTCCAACTTCTTTTCAATTGCTAACCCATTCCCACCATTTTCCAATCAAGAAAAGTAAACACAACCTTACACTCTTAGGGCGTATATATTTACGTTTGCAAATAATAATTGTTTGTGATATATGAATGACATCAATATGTGTTTATATTGCATGCGACATAAGAGTGTGTTTACTTTTGCAGATAATAGTTATTTGTGATATATGACTGACATCAACATGTGTTTATATTGCATGTGACAAAGCCTGTAGAATAAGTTCTGGCATATATGATTAGCGTGTTTTATGGAAATATATATCACACGCCAAAAAAGATGTGTGATAAATCACACAAAATATGACACGCACATAAAATTACTAATCCATTTTTTCTCAAAATTTACTGAATAATGACCACTAAAATCTATTTTCTTCCTCCACGTTCTTAAAGTCTTCAATTCTCAAATCAATTGGAGAAAATCTTCACTTCCTTCCATTGTCACTCACTCTAGTCTATTGAATATTTAATACGGTATGTTGCATATTCTCAAATCTATTGGAATATTTTTCTCAGTTAAATTACAAATAAAAAAAATTGAATTGTACATAATTTTCTATCTTTTAATGTTAATTAATATTGTTTTATCTCTCAAACTTTCTATAACATAGTTCATAACAAGAAGAATTATGTTCTTTCTCTTATCCTCAAATTTTTAGCAATAAACTAAGAAGATCTAAAAGAAAAATAAAAAGAATTACAAGAACTCAGAAAAAAATCACTAAAACACAACTCGTGATATGTTCTCTGATTGAAATTGTCTTTATGTCTAGACTTTTAATCTAAATCCTGAAAAAAATAAAAGAAAAATTGAAAGTAGAGAGAGAAAAAAGAATTTATTGTTAAATTGGAGAGAGAAAATAGTATATAATAATTTATTTATTTTTGTATATCTTAATTAAGAATTTTTCTATGACTCAATTTGGACTTTATAAAATATTAATGGTGTAGCAGGAAATTATAATGTAGGAAAATTAGTCAGAAATATGAAACTTGTATTGTATGCCGTTGAGATTTCGTGGGAGCTGAGCAAAAAAAATAATTAGGATAAATGAGTAATTTATTTCTATCATGTATTAACTACTCGTAAAAGTAAATATTAAATCATATGCAAACATGAATGAATGACATCTGCTAACATGATCACTAAACATAGGTATATCTATTATCACAAACATTTATTATCCTTACATGTATTATCATTACATGAAAAATAAACACACGCTTAAGTAATTAAGTTATCCATATGAGTCGACATATAAAAATAAACTATAGGAGAAAAGGAAAAACAAAAAGAAAAAAGAAAGCAAAACGTAGTGGGCTATCAGTAATTGTGGGCCAGTCTCTCTTTAACTGAATAGCCGCAATTTTGTGGGATTTTAATTTTTGCCCACTGTAAGTAACCTTTTGGGCTTATGGACTTTATTTATGCATATTAAAGTATTTTTTTTTATTTATGCATATTAAAGTATGGGCTATCAGCTATGTCGCCTCATGTTCATACATAGCACAGTTAATTTTACACAGTGTCGTGGCAGCCTAGATGTTAATGTTGTGAGTAGACCTTAGGGTAAGCTTATTAATATTAGAAATTTAATATTGTATATTTTTATTAGCATTATTATTTTGTGGCAGATGTCTCTAACTTAGACAAACATATTAAAGGAAACCATTCTAGCTAGCCCAAACACGATATATTTCTACTTCAATACAAAAAAATAAAAAAATATATTTTATTTTAATTATTAAAATATGAAATTCTCCCTGTCTAAAAGTCAAGACATTTCAATAAACAATCATGACACTAAATTATTAAACTAAATTCCTTAGTATATGAAATAAATAAATACACTATTTATAAGTTGGATAGATCTTCTTTAATTTGTTCGATAGTTATGTATATCTGGGTTACATTATTTTACTAATCAATCTTCCTTTGTTTGATAGTTACGTAAGGTCTAACACACAAAATGTAATATTTTAAAGTCAAATATCTTTTATCAACTGATGAAGCTAATTTGTTTGTATTTATCATTAGAATTTGTCCGTGAAGCTAAAGTTCTTTTAAAAGACAAGAACAAATAAAGCATATAAGCAAAAGTTGGTATATTTAATTATTTATGATATAATAAATTTACTATACTTAAATTCTTATGATTTTTCATAAGCCCCTTTTGTAAAAATTTATTTTGCTTAAATTAGGGTAATGTCGAGTAAAGATTTGAAAGTCTTTTTCGCGTGACAATTAAAGTATCAATTCACATGGTTAAATGCAAAAAAAGGTTTATCATTCTGAATTATGCCACTTTAATTATTGATAGCGCTGCAGCTTTATTTGGAGCTTCATGCAATTTCCATTTATTACTTTTCTTTTTCTGTTTTCCCTTTTTTTTACGGTTTATTTATTTAATATAAGAAAAAGCAAAAAAATGTGCGGCCAATTTTACTAATATTTGACAGCAAAGTATTTTTAGTGGTCATTCTAACAGGTTATTATTTTTATTTATGTCCCACAAAATATTTTTAAAATATTATTTATCATATGAAATTTCTTATGTTAATTCTAAAATGAATAT
The DNA here is from genome assembly GCA_037834125.1 of Lippia alba. Classification (NCBI taxonomy): domain Eukaryota; kingdom Viridiplantae; phylum Streptophyta; class Magnoliopsida; order Lamiales; family Verbenaceae; genus Lippia; species Lippia alba. The sequence continues at coordinate 19,094,951 of JBBMKE010000010.1, read as the reverse complement.
ATTACATAATTATGTAGATTTTGAATTTACATATTTATATTCATTATGAAAATTTTCAAATACTTTGACTTTCAGTAGCATATATTGGAACTTGGAAGTTGGAACTGTCGTATAGCTGTAATTAATTTGGTACATAACTTAAAATATTCCGCTAAAGTTTAATTTGCAAACAATATTATAAAACAAATTACTAAGAAAAACTCTTATGGAGATTAATAAAAATCAAGAATCCACTAAAAGAAATCACCTGTTTTCTCACCCGCAAGCAATCATCACGTGAAAGAGAAAGATTAAATGATTCATGCATTAGTAGTATAATTACTATTGCTGGCCAATTAATTATCAAATAAAGAAAAGAAAATTATGATTAATTATTGCTAATCCACTAATTCAGCATAGAAGTAAATGGTGGTTCTGGCTTTTGTCGCCCTAAAAGTAATTAAATAAATATTTCCCATTTACTTAATTTCTTAGCTATAAATGTTTTCATTACATTCACCGCTGCTACTCTTTTTCAGTCAAATACGGTATTATTATTTAAGTTTATCCTCGTGTTTATGCATCGAAAATTGTTTGTAAATTTTAAAATATCAATAAGATTTTTATTATTAAATTTCCTTTCTGTCTCATCTCTCTCTTATTGTCTTTTTTATGTTAAAAAAAAAAAAAGGAATTCTCTTACCAAAGTACCATTAATGGAGGAAATTCAACTTTACTTACTTTCACCAAAAACAAAGTACAGCTAAGAAAAACAAAGCAACAGCAGCTTAATTACCTCAAATCCCTAATAATCCCTTGAAATTTCTGGCGCCATTTGTTTCACCGGCTAATTTTTTGAAAAATTTATCTACCTCGCAAGAATCGATTGAGGTGTTGAATCTACCATGTTGCTCGAAGGAAAGATGGAAATTGAGGACAAGGAGAGCACGGAATCCGGTTCGCCGGGGGGGAATTCGGAGGTTGATTCGCAGCCGTTGAGCGGCGGTGGATATGGTGGACAAGACGGTGGAGGAGTTGGTGGTGGTGGGATGGTTCCTGGTGTTATTAATATGGGTGTCAACATAAGCGCGGACAAAAATGCCGGAGTGACAGGCTCACCGGCGGCGGCGGCGGGTGCTGGGGTGATTGGGGGCAACGGGGGCATGGGTGGCGGAATCGTAGGCGGCGGAGGGGCTATGGGTGTGAGCGGAGGTGGTGGGAGCGGTGACTTGCTTATGGGGAAAAAGAAGAGGGGAAGGCCGAGAAAGTATGACGCAGAAGGAAACCTGAGGCCGGGATATGTAAAATCACCGCCGTCAGCGGCGGCACGGACGGCGGCGCAACCGGGATTTACTCTGTCTACACCGCCGTCGCATGAATACACGTCTGCGCCAAAAAGGGGGCGTGGGAAGCCATGGGGTTCTGGTAATTGGAAAGCTCTCGCGTCTTTGGGTAAGTCCTTCAAAATCTCACCACTAATTGCACTTTCTGCTCTCTCTCTCTCTCTCTCTAGGTTTCAATTGTTGGTGCTGAGAATTAGTTGTCACCGCTAAAATTTCTCTGCAAAGCAATCATACTGTGCCCCAAAATTAGGGATCTTAACTTCGATAAGAGACCCTATATCTATTTTTTTCTAATTCATTTGGATTTCCTCATAATTTTGATGGGAAAATAAGATTATAATTAGGGTTTTTACCTTAGTTCAAACATCAAAACTAGAACTTGATTTCTAGAATGTTTCCTTCTCCCTAATGGAAGATGCCTTCCGATTTGGTAACTCATTTCCATATCTTCTAAAATCTTGTATGTGCAGGCGAACTGTTTGTGAACACGGCTGGAGTAGATTTCACACCTCATGTGGTTACCGTATACACAGGAGAGGTAGCAATGAATCTGTCAGATTTTTCAGATTTGGTACTTTTCTTGTTGGATTCTGAGTTTTGCTGCTATTTTGCAGGATGTTACTGGAAAGATCCTCATGTTTGCTCAGAAGGGCAGTAGAGGTGTTTGTGTTCTTTCAGCTAATGGATCTGTCTCCAATGTCACTATTCGTCAGCCCGGATCTTCTGGAGGCCTGTTAACATACGAGGTAATTTCATCACTTACTGAAATCTTTCTTTCTCAGTTTTGGGTTGAATATGTATGCTTAACTATTATGAACGTTGTTGGAATGGGTTTTTCTCTTTTCTTTTTCTTTTTAACTACAATTTACACTGGAATTTCTTCACTTGATGCAGGGGCGGTTTGAGATTCTGACTCTAACAGGATCATACACTGTTTCCGACAATGGCGGGATTAAAAGTCGAACTGGTGGATTGAGTGTTTCGTTAGCCAGCCCTGATGGACGTGTAATAGGAGGAGGTGTTGCTGGTTTGCTTATGGCTGCTAGCCCAATACAGGTGAGAACTTTTGATCTCTTTTCAAGAAGATATGCTTGTAACATCTTGCAATAGTTATGTTGACATACTATGAGGTTTGGCCTAATTATACACAAACATTGTGTACGATTTGAGCAATTAAAATGACTTGTCAAAGAATTTACATTATGTCTGGATCCGTGAAATATTCTGATGCCTTCCCTGAGTTCTTATCATGATTATTGGTTTCCCATGTGAGGGGAAAGTTTGGTAAAATATTTAAATCTCAGGGGAAGTTTGTGTAATTAAGCATACCGCAGGGTATGCAAGTGTAATTATCTCTTCGTCTTTGCGGGCAATACTTACGTGCATTTATATCTGTTATACCAGCTGGTGGTTGGAAGCTTCGAGCCGAATGGTGTTAAGATGCAGAAGAGAAAATATCAGAGGAAGGAGAAGTTAGCATCCCCTGCACTTGAGTTTGCTCCAGCTACGGTGACAGCAGCAGTACCAATATCACAGGCAGCTCCAGAAAGCAACATCTTTTCACAACATTTGCCATTACAAAATCAAGGAATTGCCGGTAGCCTGTTTAGCAATAAGGATCACCCGAATTCAGCATCTACTGATACCTCAGATTGGAATAATAGTTCTGGGCCAAGTTCAGATCAGAGACCGTCTCCTGATATTAATATCTCCATACCTTCTGAGGAGCACCAAAGTTAGTCATCTGATTTCCTTCGATAATACTAATCAGATATTACTGACGTCAAATTTCATGCAGTTAACTCTAGGATTATATGATCAAAGAGGCTGATTTAGTCATGACTGGTGAGATATTATATTTACTTCTTTCATGTAGTTGTGGTTGTAGACATGTTTAGATGCTTCAGAGACTTGTGATGCGTTTATTTAGTGATTATAGTCTTTGTATTTGCCTCAAGACTGTATGTAATGTCTCGTGATTCGGATGGTGATTATGCTTTCGATTATTCTTTTCAGTGAAGGTATCCATGATTCAGCAGTGGCAATTTATTCTTTTGTTTTTGGCTAAAGGAATTTTTATCTGTAAATACTTTGCAAGTTGAGAGAGATGAAATTTTTTTAGGTGATAATAACCCTTGCTGTGTCGTGTAGTGTCGGACACTCCTCACGTGGAAAATTTAAAAAAAAAATCCGTATCGTGTCGTGTTCATGCTGCCGTGTTCGTATCCATGTATCATAGCTGTGGAGTAATTCGTGTCTGATTTTGTTGGTTCGGCTTAGGAAAAGAATTTTTCATTTTATAGTCATTTGAATTGAATTATTAGAAATTTATAATGTTGGAAAGTTTCTTGATCATTTGAATCTTATTCAGCCACATAAGTTGGTAAAATCAAGAAAAATCTATCAACTACTAGAAGCTGCTGCTAAGAAGTGTTGATTATCAACCGTAACACAGCCGCAAGAACTTTCTAGGCAGCACGCTAGATTCGCCCACACTTTTCCAGCACCTTCCAATGCTGAAGCACACTCATCATTCCCCAAAGTTATAAATAAATACATGGATTCTCCCACTCCAAATTAACTCGCGACGAACATATTCATCCAAGAGTGATACCACATTTGCAAACAAGAAATTCCTCGTAAGAAAATGAGGCCAGTGGTGGACAAGACAAAGGACGAAGTGATAATCCGGACGGAGTGCGGCGCGGATGAAGGGAGACAGCACCTGGAAAAGGTGGTGTTGAAGACTCACGACGCCGACACGGTGAAACACGTTGAGAAAAAGCTGTTTGATAAGGGCGTGGGGCGGTTGGAGCGCCGCCCGGCGGATGGGCTGCCGCTGAAGCATGATCCGAAGAAGGGCCACGGCGGGAAGTACACGTGGGAAGGTCCGCATAAGGAGTTTGAGGCGGAGCAGGAGGCGGAGGCGGCGATAGACGAGAGAGATCCCAACTATGATGATGGAGATGCTGTGGCGGCAGAGGAGGATGCGGAGAGCCGTGAGCTGGTGGTGGGAGAGGTGGAGGTGGCCAAGGCGGCGGAGGAAGGGGTTGCGAGGGTTGAAGTGGATCCTCACTTGAAAGTTAATTGATTCATTACCGAGAATGCGTTGTGTCTATGTGTGTTTTGTAGTTTGTTGTTAATGTTACTTCGTTTTGCTTGGTTTGGAATGGAAAGTGCTTGTATAAACTGTCATCTTTCGAATGACAGAACTTGTAACTTAGAATAGCTGACGGACGGCATTAAGCTTTGGAAAGTATAAATCTTTGAACCATTATCTATGCATCATCATTTAAGAAGATGTTTTATGTGATGTTAGAGCATCAACTTGGGGATGTAGCTCAGATGGTAGAGCGCTCGCTTAGCATGCGAGAGGTACGGTTATCGATACCCCGCATCTCCATTCTTTTTTCCATACTATTTTTATTTGGGCCTTTCAAGGCCCAATCTTATTCTTGTCCGGAGACCTCAAAGCTTGGATTGATCTTGTTACTAAAAATTGCCAGCTGGCCCAAATCCAGTAATGTTTTCAGTATCGACGCGAGTCGCTTCCCAGTTTTCACCTGAGACGATTAAAAAATTTCCGTAGAGTTGAACTCAAGTAAAACGGGTATATTATGGATGATACACGATTGCCACAACATTCATATGGTTTCGTCTCCCGAAAAGCCGTTTTTATTGAATATTTAAAACACCATAGAAAAATATTCATAGAGAAGAAAATAACGATATCCGGGAAGATCTTGTTAGTTGGGAGCTTGAATTTAAAATTTGAAAGGCCTAAAGTTAGATATTCACCAACTATTAAATATTTAGGGTTCAAAGTTCCAAAGGAATAAAGAGCAATATATTCCCACTCATATTAAACTTTTGAGATAATTATTTGTCCTCGAGTATAAGATGCTCTCTGTGCTTATGGTGCTCTTTTTTATAAAAAAAAATAAATGACATTCTTCTTTTATGTATTTTAACTTCACAATAAAAATAAACATCTTTATGACGATTAAGCGATTATTTAAAGAAGATATAATCCCGTTGGTTCAGTCGGACCATGCATATGGCAAATAGGGATTGGACCATGTTATATAAAGTGCCGAAAACCCTTAAAATATGCTCTCGTTAAATTATGTCTGTACATATATGGATATGTGATGCATTATATCCTAATTGACAAAGAAATTAGGGGTGATTATGTTCAAGTACGGAACAAGGATTTAACATTATAGAGAGCAAAAATTTAAAATATAAAAAATAAAAGGGTAAAATCTTTAATTAAGAAAGAAAGTTAAAATATCAAACAAGTAAAGAGCAAAAATATAAATATATCAAAATTATACACAGAAAAATTAAATTTTTTTCAAAATCTAAAAGGGGACGAGGACTGCCACGCTCCGTCATTGATTGTGTTATCAGAAACAATGTTTTTTCATGAAGTTTGACATTCTATTTGTATTTTCTAGGAGCAGTTTGTGCATGCACTCCATGCATGCTAAAAATCTGGAGGGTTTGTTGTAAAGAAACTAGTAATATAGCTAGATTCGTGCTTTTATTATCTTAATATATATTAAATTTGATTGGTGTAACATCTACGCTTTGTGCAATATATATATATAGACTTCAACCTTATTCCATGACCATGAAAATCCCCAAAGAGATTTCAATAGTATTTGGGGCCGCATACCACGTAAAAATATTTGAAGTTGCTCATTTTAAATGGGACTGTATGTGATTAATTAATAATTGAATTCTCATATATAGTAGAACAACTGGTTAGAATTAATTATTAATAAATATTCATTGATAATTATCAATTTGTGTCATTGAGTGCATTAATGGTAATTATAAGAATTTAAAAATATGAATACCGTATTTCTAATTAAGATAATGTGTGACAAAATTCAAAATTCCACTATCCAATTATGGAATATATTAAATTTAATTTTCTGTTTCAATTATATATTTATCATTATAGTATTATATATTTTGTTTCAATTATATGTTTTATTTATTGATTTGTTCATTTTACATACATTAAATATATTAATTAATCGAACTTTAAGATTAGATATAATTGTTTTTATATTATAATTACCTCTCTTTTATCTTATTCATCTACTAATATGCGTTTGAATCCCCTACTATTTCATTTTTGTGTTTCTTATTGTTTTATTTAAATATACACTATTGAAATATGTTAATGAATGAAATAGAAAATGAAGTATAAAGTAACTAACATACAAGATGAAATACGTCAGTAAATCTAATCTGATCAATATTATGTCCTTTGTCATTGCACCAAATGGCCTCCTAAAATAATAATCATCATCGTTGGAGTTATGCACTTTAAATTGTATTGGCGCGAGAGAGTAAACCAAAAAATGCCGACAATTACGAACAAAGGCGAATACGTCATACGTGTTGGGAAAAAATAATCGGAAACTAACACGTTATGCGCAAATAACATTAGGAAATAGGAACTCAGCACGCTTAGCTTTTAGTATTTCAACAAAGAGTCGGGTCAGAAAGATGGGACGCACACGTACTTGATCAAAGATACTTGTATTACTTCACCTTATTTAATAATTGCACAATCACTGTATATAAGTTGGTTCATACTTACGGATCATCAATATTTTTATAAATATGTTTTTATATATAAGGCACGTTTTGTTTTCAATATATAAATGAAAGTTGAATATCAACTTATCAAATGAAAATTTTGACACTGATAATATAGAAATTCGCTTAACCTTGATTAATCGTTTAGGCCTAATGCTCTTCTTTCCTCTCTCTTCTATTGTGTCTTATGTATGTCGTCCTCTATTTAATAACTCTCAAGTCTTTCTTATAAATTGAGTAATTAAATAATGTTAATCATCTAATCCAATTCTAACTCTTTATTATTATTATCGAGTTGAGTTCGATAAATTTTCAGATCGAGGTCGGAATAACGTTTTATATATCTTTAAAGAGTCCCGACATTTTCGGTTTTTTAATACTCTTGAATTACTTGAGCTTGTCTTGTTGACGAGCTTGTCATGTGGGCTTTTAGTTGGTTCGGTTTTATTGGTCTTTGACTTTTTTCAAGCCAGTCTCTTTGAACAATTTTTTGGCAGTTAGATGGACATTATCAAAATTAAAATTAAAAAGAAAAAGGAAAACCTTGAATTTTGATTATATAGTAACGTGGTTGGTGAATGGTGAGTATATATATCGCAATCGGGAGTGAGGACCTAGCTATAATTATGAAAATTTGAAAGGATGGAAAGTAATACATTTTCACATGGTGTAGATGCCCTTCATCTTTCCACACATCACCATATATATAATAATTATTACCATTGTGTTGTGTATCACGAAAGGGCGTAATTTTAATTTTCTGGAGTGGACTACAGCACGATTGAGTCCTTATGTGGGGATGGATGACATTGAACTGGATGTACGGTCACTTAATGTTTGCACCATTTTATTATTATTATTATTATTATTATTATTATTATTATTATTATTATTATTATTATTGTTGTTGTTGTTGTTGTTGTT
>JBBMKE010000010.1:19003228-19019512 GCA_037834125.1 Lippia alba | reverse complement strand
TAACTGAGACGAAATAGAAGGAAATTGAGTTAGAAATAATTCTAACTTCTTATTCAGTTATTTTGTTTTGTCTTGTTCCAATATCAATTTTTCTTGCTCTAAAACTTAAACACATTTTCAAATGAATTAATATTTGTGGTGCCTCTATCTTAAAGAAGATTGCCAAGTATGAATTATAGAATAGAGGAAATTGCAACTAGAGGTGTGCATTCGATACATACCAAACCTACCAAACCGAAATTTCAATACGCTGAAGTGACTTACTGAATACCGACCGAAATATTTGTTCGGTTTGGTTTTTACTGAAATTATTTCTATACGAAATCAAAATATTGAAATTTTAAAATAAAAGCAATCAAATTACATTATTACAGCCAGCACAATAGAAGCATCAAAGTTACAGCAAGTCACCATAAGTTTACAACACTAAAGCAGCTGCACACAGTCCATCCAGAAACTTAAAAATTTAAACTAGAAGTGTTTGGAGTTTGGAGATGAATTGGATGACTTTATTCTCTAAAGTTTAAAGCTTAAAAAGTGTTGGATACTTAAAAAATTGTGTTAGATAATTCAACTAAAGATTTAGGATGAAAGCTTTAATATATTCTATATGCAGCATAAATTTATAATAATATAATAAAATACATACTAAAAATGAGAATATATATTTAATTCGGTATTACCAAATTATGCAGACCCCTAATAGCAACACTAACTCTATCTTTGAATATCAAAGTGAACTTATTAATTTATATCTAATCTTTCCAATATCATAAAAAAAATGTGAGAACTTCATAATTCAGGATGTTTTAGACTTAGATAGCAAACAAGGGAATGATTATAAGATACTGATGTACAATGCAACTAAAGTTCCCACTTATATTTTTTACCTTAAGGCTCTAATTAAAAAACTGTAAGATATTAGAATACTATATTTATAACAATTGCATTTCATAAGACTATAAACTAAAAGCTAAAATTATGAAGGGAATTTTAAAATAAACATAAACATGCATTACCAACCTTAAGTATAAAAATAATGTTTACAATACCTCCATTTGAAGTTGTTCCAACTTTTCCTTCCATGTCGGTTCAGCTCATTTTCCAATTGCCTTTGTACCCTTTTTTTCATTTACATGTTTTACAAATTCATCTCTTTCATAACATTAGCAATCTTATCTACCTCAAAATTTTTGCCCACAATTGAGTCATGTATGCTTTTGTTTCCTTCAATAACACATGAATTGAGTAAATTACGAAATTTTCATAAAAAATATATTGAACTATAAGAGGGATAACTCATATTCATTATTTTAGTATTTAAATACTACCATTTTTCACCATTTCATGTGTTTGAGCAACATTGAGCTCATACTGTCTTTTTCTCCCGTTTAACATTTCTTCACTATTACAACAAGATTTGAATTTAGACATAAGTTAAATAAAACATCAATATTCATCCAAAATATCATAAACAAAAATTCAACTATATACAATGCAACTTCACAGTTTCATGTGATTTTATTAATGTTATGAAAATCATCACGAATTCAAGTTTAAAAGATGGCCGTTGGATGCAAGATATGATAATAATAATCTCAGTCATTGGATGGGATTAAAAAAGAATGAGAAAAAGGCCAAACACGATGTTGTTTCTACTAAGGGAGGGCAAGATCTAACCATTAAGAAAGACGTTGATCTAACGGTTGGAAATGAAGCCGAGGCAATGACCCGAGTGAGCACATACAAAGGATGTCAGCTGCAAATTCCCTAGGCAAATCATTTAATGATGAATTCCTAACAACTTTTGGCTTTTTTGTGGATTTACTATATAGTTTTGTTCTGCCTTTTTGCCTTGGTTTTTAGAAAATGAATTATCCAGTTGTCTCTTCTCTATTTTCTCCTCTGTTCCTCATCTCTTTCATATCTCTATTTTGGTAAATTTCCAGTTAAATCTCAATTTACATTGCTGTGTTTATTGAATTTAAGAATATCTTTATGGTTAAGGGGTTTTGACATTTTACATATGGATAAAAAATTCCAAAATCCCTCATGTTTGCCTAGACTCAATACGGTTAACTTCGTTCTGCTCTCGGTAACTTAATTAGCGTGGAAAAGCTGAGAAACGAGCATGCAAACAAAAAAATTGGGAAAAAAGACAGTGAATTATCATAAAAGAAACAACTAAATATAAAATTCTGACGATATTCAAATCCAATTCACACTCAATTCTAAATAAACTAAAAACTTGCTGAAACATACCTTAGTTTGTGACTCCGGCTGAAATCGATATTGGTCTCGAACAACTTCACCAAGAAGGATTGGTCTTTGGATTAGATGCGATTATTTTCTTCAATTCTCAGTAATTTGACTTGGCGGGGAACATCTGAAAATTGGACTTGGCGGGGAACATCTGAAAATGAGGGAATGCGAGCGATAAAATTTGAGAAACATGCGTAATATTTGGGCAGTGGGGTGAATATGCGCAGTTTTTAATTTGGGGTGGGTGAATATATTTTGTTGCGCTTTTAGATATTTTCCAGAAAACATGAAAAACAGAAACTTTAATTTGTTAATTATCTTCCGAAAACAAATAGACTTTTTAAAGTCCTATTTTCAATAGATTAGGATAGAGATATCAGATATGTTTAAAGTTTAAAAGGAAAAGGTTATTTTTAATAGTCCTTTCATATTCAATTTCGTATATATATATATATATATATATATATTAACGAAATAATAGATGCGAGTTAATTAATTTGCTAACAAGCTTATTAATGAACTGGGGCAGATTTACTTGGCAGTTGCCAATCCCTATATTCGGATTAGTAATAGTGGATTTTATGGTTAGATTAGAGAGGTCCCAATTTATTTTAATATTTTATCTGATTTTGTTATTTAGTCTAAAATCTTGGCCAATTTACCTTTCCGGTTTGCTGCCCACCTAGTTAAGAAATTATTAGTTCTTCTTTGACACCTTAATTAATTACTTAATTATATAAACTAAGAATTTTTGAATTTATAACTAATAAAGAAATCAGATAATGAATTCAAAATTTTAAATTATTTATCCTATCGAGTAAAATTAGTTTGGATTGTTTCGATTAAAAATGTAACCCGATTAATAGTGTATATATATACTATATCTATATTTCTTTTAAAAATTAAATAAATATAAAATGTTAGCATAAATATATAATATTAATCAAATAATTATTATTCAAGGAATTATGTATATATTGTTTTTCTTTATATTATTTTGAGAATTATGTATAATATGTTTTAAAAAAATGATGAAGATATATTATTGATCAAACAAAATGAAACAAATATTGGAGTTTTCATTTAAATCACTTTTATTAATATTATTTGAATTTAAAATAATTAATTTGATGAATTAACATGAAATTTTGAATTTGAATCTTTAACAAGCTAAGTTCTTGAAATTTATAAATATACTATAAAATTAGTTATTAATTACTATGATTATTTACTACGATTAAAATTTTGTGACAAATAACTATTATTTACTATGATTATTTACTACGGTTTAAATTTGTAATAAATATGTAATATTTACTACGCTTATTTATTACGCTTTAAATTTTGTAGTAATTAATTAGTATTTACTACGATTTAAAAATTGTAACAAATAACTTTGTAGCTAAAAGCATTTTTTCTTGTAGTGCATACTCACTTGTCAAATAAAGGAAGAGATCAAAGTGGTGGCTCAAGGAAGAAGATGATGAATAGTGCTCTTATTTCCCCTTCTCTCTTGGTCACGTTTTGGCTGCTGCTTTTGGAGGGTTTGGAGTATGAAAATTGAAATGGTGGTTAAGACTGATAGAGGGGTTAGTGAGGGGAATTTAGGCTCAAACCTCATGTAATTTGGGTAAGTATTGAGGATTTTATGGTCATTTTAGTGAGGAGGGGTCATTTAGGCGTGAGAGGGTTTTCCGGGTTGGTTTCGGGGTTCCAAACGAGTTCCAAATTAAAATCCAAGCACACATACACTTTCATAACACATAAAACTACCACATATTCAAAATTCACGAAATTCCGAATTAAACTCATATAGAAATGGCAATCGAACACGTTGATCATACACATTTACGTTCACGTATTCAAGTTCAAATTCATTCAAATAATTCAAAATTCAAAGTAAATAAAGAAATACACAATTAAATATAAACTTAAATACGCACATAATAGCACATAATCTATACCTGTACGGATGAAAATCCTGGGCGGTACAGGGGCTAGGGTTTTGCACACCAAAACAATTAGAAGATACCTAAAGTATTTTATAAAGATCCTATCCCATTTCACAAGTTCCATACATAACAGATCAGAACAGATTGCACGACGCGTACGAGCTTCCAACCAAACTTCTCAGAATAGACATAACAGAAATATCAAAATAGAACCATATCCAACCACAAAACGCCCAGATGATGGGAGGGTTGGCCTGCCCTAACCATCCAAACAAACAGACTCCCAAGACGGGTAGCGAACCCCCAAGGGCCTTCTCCAGCGGAAGTACGCCAAAGGCTCAGAATACCATGCCTCCTTAACCTCCCAGAGTCGCACGTAAATGCTCCAAAATGGAACGAGCATAGTGGCTTAAACGACGGCCTTTGTCGTACCGACCTCCACTCGTATAAGTTCCTGAATCCAAAAGTCAGAACAGAAATATCCCTATATATATATATATACACAGCTCTTCAACTTCATCACCCACCTCCCCTCTACCGTCGCCGCCCCCTGCTCCTCCTCCGCTCGCGTCGCCTGGTCCACCGCCATCCACAGCGCCTCACCACCCTCTCCGACACCCAACTCCCTCCTCACAGACGTCACCCAAGTTATCCTCTTCGCCAGAATCGTCACGGGCCCCCTCCCTCACCGCCCTCTGCCACCTTAAATCTCAGTCGCAACCCCCACACCCTCGATCTCAGCTGCAACCACCTCTTCGGCCGCCTCCCACCGGCGGTTCCTGCAGCAAACAACCTTAAAGTTTCTAATCTTGGCCACCAACAAACTCTCCGGCGAAATTCCCCGCCTCCTCCTGGAATCCCTCCTCCACCTCGTGATAACCTCATCTACGCTGACTTGCCACCACGGTTGCCGGCGGCGCTCCACTACCTTTCCATTGTGAGAGTAATTTGAGGTTGGGGGTTTTATTTTTCCATTTTTCAATATATATATATATGTTATTTTAACTGCCAAGTGCGTACATATATGTTTATCATTTTTTCAAGAAAATTTTCAAAAGCCCTCCAGATAATTTTTAATTGGTCCAGTTAGACAAAAAATTTCCAAATTCGGCCCGAATTTGAGCCACGTCAACAAAATTTAAGAATTTTTAAATTTCGGGCTGAAATAGGATTAAAATTACAAAAATTTATAACTTACAGGACAAAATTGAAAACGCAATATTAAAAAGGACTAAAATCCGAAAAGGTGTAACTTAGAGGACGAATTTTGCAATTTTGCCTTTTAAGTTCTATTAACAATTCATATTTAAAGAAAATATATCGGAATTGCAATTTGAATATCTAGCCCACCATGTTGTGTAATTTTAAATTCTATTGGCCACCCATTTGATCAACTTAGCGTTTTTGATATGTTTTATTTTTTAATAATAAAATAAAATCTAAAAATCAAGTAATTTAATATATATTTTGATCGGGAGTCGATTTTGCTTGTCGATATTAACAATTCATGTGTAAATTGTGGCCAACAAAATCGGTGTTCCAATCAAAATGTTTATTAAATTATTTGAATTTTAAAATACAATTTTATTTTGTCAAAAAAAATAATAAAATATTTAGATTAGTTAAGTGGTATACCGTATACCAAATTTACATTTATTTTCAAAGGACCAATTTGTTTAATTTTAAAGCCTATCCACCTATTGAACTTCGATGAGTTAATTGCACCAAAAATCCTGTGATATATCTAATTAGCACTCAAAACCCTATGATTTGAAATTTCTCAAAGAGAACCCTGTGATTGTAATAAATTGGCACTCATCTAGCATTTCAAACCCTACATTCGTGGTTGTAGAGTTTTGAGTGCTAACTTTATTACAATCACAGGGTTTTCAGTGCTAATTTATATAATCACAAGGTTTTCTTTGAGAATTTTCAAATCATAGGGTTAGGAGTGCTAATTAGGCATAACACATGGAGTATCTGTGCAAAAGACTCGAACTTCAATACATGAGGGACTGGGTTTCTTGAGCTAAAAGATAGGATGGTAAAACCCTAAAATAAAAGTATCTTTACAATGTAAAATAAAAAACACCCGTTTACCTCATACATATTTTTCTTGAATTTCCCAAAATTACACTTTTCTAAAGAAAAAAAAATTCCTCACAATCTTCATCTTCAATCGCACTCTGTTGAGTTTTTTGTTTGGCGACTTCCGTTTGAGTGAATAATTTCGTGTTTCTAGTTGCAATTTCTACTACTTGTTTGGGAATATGTTACCCTCAACGTTTCGTTATTTGGGTACAAGATCGGTCAAAAATTCCGTCTCACAAGAGAAAATTAAGATTGATTTGAGAAAGGCTATGTTTCCCTCAGCTTTTCGTTATTTCGGTACAAGATCGGTCCTAATGATTGCATTCCTCCAATAGAGAAAATGACGAATAAAAATAAAGAAGAGATCGGTATATGGGATGATCAAGTGACCACGCCTTTGACTATTGTATTATGATTTGATAAATTACTTTCCCATCTCGTCAAGCTGAAAGAGTATCCCAAGGATATGGCTTGTTCTCTTTCTGTTGATATTTGACAATTTGGAGATTTCAGCCGATGATTCTACTTTGAGTTATGCATTTAAGTGTTATTGTCTTTCCAGGGGACTTCGGGTTGATTTTGGGTTATTGATTCTGACTAGGTTGTTTAAGAAGGGTTGTGTTCCTGATGAAATTATCTCTTACACATCGGATAATATGTTGACTATGTTTAAGGAAAATAAGAGTTGTGAGTCGAAAGAATTGTTTAAGAAGATAGTAAGAGAAAAGTCGTGTGACACATACATAGATGTTGTCACATAGGGAACTTTGATTGACGTGCTATGCAAGGAAGGCCAGAGGGTGATAGTCGTTGAAGTTCTCAGAATAAGGGAGAAGAAAGGGCATCCTCGGCTTCAAGCCCAAACATTGCACATGATTATTGAGGGTTGGATTAAGGAAAGAAAGATTTACTACAACTTGTGATACAGTGTCGAGTTCCATTGATATGCAGGAGCAATAGGAAGAAAGTGATGGTGTTGAGCAGTTGGTGCGAGTGCAGTTTAGCAGAAACAGCAAAGTTATGATGCTTTGACAAGTGATGTGGTGATGGAGCAGCAAATGGATGATTTACGTAGGAGCAGGAGGCATGTGCGAGCTCCTAACTGGCAACATGATTTTATTATGAAGAAATAGTGATAGAGAGTTGTTAGTTTTACATATTACATTTATTGTTTTGAGTTAGTACTTTTCTTTTATTGCAGAGTCCTAATAGTTAGGGTTGTCTTTAGTATTTAATTGGTTCTGGCTGCGTGAATGCTTATTTATCAATTCAGAAATCAAATTCCCAATTCTCTAAGAATTCTCAATTCTGCCAGTATCTCCCTTTCTTCGGCCGATCGGTCTTCGTCGGAAGTTACAAGTACGAGACGATTTTACAGTCTCCTGCGATACAGGGTTGTATCATTGGTGTTTTCATCTTTTTGTCACAATGTCTGAATCCGTGAGTATAGAGAACTTTAAGGAGTTTCAGAAGTAGGTTGATGTTCAGTTTTGAACGCACAACAACGCTGTTACTCAGCTCAGTCAAGTGGTTCAGTAATTGAAACAAGAATCACTGTCATGAACACACGCGGGGAGAAATGCCCGACTGATAGGGTTTCGTCCTTAGTTTCTTGTGGTGACGACGCGTCTGCAAGTAGTGGCGTGGTTTTGGAGAATAAGGTTCACTTGGATATACCCAAATGCGATGGCAGTGATTTGTTGGGGTGGCTTTTCCAAGCGTAGGAATATTTCATGTTCTCTGGCATTGCAGAGGAGTCTCGGTTAGCTACCGTGGGTTTGATGTTGCAAGGCCCAGCTTTGGATTGGTTTAGTTGGCAACAGCGGAACGACTTGTTGGAATCGTGGCTGGCGACAGCGGAATGGCTTCTTAGAATCGCGGCCGAATTTCGTGGCGAAATTCAAACTGTGGTTTGATCCGTTGAACTACGTTGATTACTTTGGGTTGCTTTCTAAGGTTCAACAAACTGGCTCTGCCATGGAATATCAGGCGAAATTCGAGAAAATTCTGGTGAATGTTACTGATGTCTCCGAAATAAATCTGCAGTCACTATTCCATGCTGGACTGAAAACGCCATCTCCAGCACGAACTCACGCTATTGAAGCCTGATTCGCTATCTACTTCATTCGCATTAGCTCACGAACTTGAAGCGAAACACCTAGCTTGGATGTCCGCGCTTCCGGCGCGACAATCTGTGAGTTCGGCAGTGCCACCACGGGCTGCATCTTCACCGGGGCTTCCGGCGTACTCGGCACCTTCTTCTTTGCCGCTACTGCCTACTCCAACCACCAAGTCGATGGGTTCTTCTAAGCCGTCAGTGTCGACGCCTGACCTGGGAAGAGCATAAGGAACGAGACAAGTTGGGTTTGTGCTACAATTGCGATGAAAAATGGGCTCGTGGGTAAAGATGTGGTCGTTTCTTGCTCTTGATGGGCGAAGATGAGGGGGACGACATCATCGAGAGCGAGTTGAAGGAGGAACCGGTTGTCGCGGCAGATGTGTCGACCCTCCACAGCCTTGTTGGAGGCCTGGCGCCGCGTTCCTTGCGGATTTCAGGTATGATTGGTTCAATTGTGGTGCATGTTTTGATTGATAATGGGAGTACCCATAATTTTGTGCGTCTGAAGTTTTTTTAGCGTTTAAATTTATCTATTGTTGATGTTTCTACATTCCGTGTTCATGTGGGTAATGCCGGCAATGCCGGGACGTGCCTCTTTTGATGCAGGGTACTCTTTTCTACATGAATTTATTTGTGTTACCAATTCATGGTGCGGATGTCATATTGGGCGTATAATGGCTGCAATTGTTGGGAAAGGTCACTCATGACTATGTGAACCAAAATATGGCTTTTACTTGGGCTGCCCAAGCCGTGACTCTTCAGGGCCGGTCTTCTTCGCCCCAGGAAATCTCTTCCCATCAGGTTTTCGCACTCCAAGCTTCACAAAATATTGCGGAATATTATGAATTGTTTATGGTTACCAGCCATGAATCCTCGCCCGAGGCTGACTTGGTTCTATTGCGGAATTACCCCTGGAGGTCCGCGAGGTGCTGCGTAAATTTAGTTCAGTTTTTACGACTACGATGGGCCTGCCACCGCCGCGGTGGAGTGATCACCGCATTCGCTTGCTTCTGGGCTCAGCTCCAGTGAATGTTTGGCCGTATCGCTACCCGCATTTTCAAAGGAATGAGATCGAGCATATGGTGAAGGATATATTAGATCAAGGGCTGATTCAGTTGAGTCAGAGCCATTTCTCCTCACCGGTTCTCTTGGTGAAAAAGAAGGACAATTCTTACCGATTTTGCATCGATTACCGTGCCTTAAATGCTGTAACCGTGCCCGATCACTTTTTGATTCCGACTGCGGACAAGCTTTTTGATGAGCTAGGGGCAGCCTGCTTCTTTACTAAGCTGGATTTGCACTCCCAAATTCGGATGCATGACAAGGATATATATAAAACTGCATTCCGCACGCACGAGGGCCATTATGAGTTTCAGGTTATGCCATTCGGGCTAACCAATGCTCCATCAACTTTTCGGCATGCATGAACTGCCTCTTCACCAAGTTTCTTCGTATCGTCATCGTGTTTTTTATGATATTTTGATATAGAGCCCCTCCCTAGGCGATCATGTCCGTCATTTAGAAACTCTCTTGACCTTATTGAAGTTGAATGAGTTCTTTGTTAAATTCTCTAAGTGCATTTTTGTATTAAGTTCGATCGAATACCTCGGCCACGTAATTGGTAACGGGTTTCTACTTGCTGATCGCGGCAAATTGTTGGCCATGGTGGAGTGGCCTCAACGACATCCTTTAAGCAACTTTGGGGGTTTTCTAGGACTTACTGGATATTATCGCCGGCTCATTCGTCAATATTCTCACTTGGCGGCCCCTTTGATGGACTTGCTCAAGAAGGATAACTTTGTTTGGTCCGATGCAGCCACTTCGGCTTTCGAGGCTTTGAAACGGGCGATGTCTTCAGTGCCAATTCTGCGTTTGCTGAACTTTTCAAAATTATTTATGGTGAATACCGATGCATCGGCCACAGGTATTGGGGCAGTTCTATTTTAGGATGAGCACCCGGTTGCGCATTTTAGTAAGAAATTGGGTCCCCGGCGGTTAGCCACATCGACGTACCATCGGGAGTTGAATGCCATTGTGAAAGCCGTATAGAAATGACGATAATATTTGTTGGGGCGGGAGTTTGTGATTCGCACGGATCAATGCAGTTTGCATGAACTGCTTCAGCAGGGTTATTCAAACTCCGGACCAATAGTTTTATGTTCGGAAGTTGTTGGGGTTTCGATTCCATATCGAATATAAACCGGGCTCGAGCAATGTTGTGGCTGACGCAATCTTGCGTTGGGATGATGCGGCTAAAATGGTGCATTCTAACACCCTTGTGTCTCAACCCCTTCATGATGCGATGGAGATTATTCCTCGGGATAATTCTTCTCACGATGATTTATGTTGTTTGCATGAGGCGTACCAGAATGGTTCTCTACTGGCACCATATTCAGTCCGGGACGGTCTTTTTTTTGTCAAGAACAGATTATGTGAGGGCTGCTTCGGATCTCCTTTTGATTCTCATTCGCGAATATCATGATTCCCCAATTGCAGGACACACTGGTGTGCACCAAACATTTTGGCGTTTGGCTGCCTCTTTTGCTGGCTTCACATGCAGGCGGATGTGCGTGACTATATTGAGGCTTGGGCCACGTGTCAGGCTACTAAATTTTTCACCCAACCGCCGGCTGGCTTGTTGCAGCCTTTGCCGATCCATTCACGGATTTGGGAGGATATTAGTATGGACTTTATTGCGGGACTTCCTCCATCTCGTGGTTCCACAGTGATTTTGGTGGTAGTGGATCGTCTTTCTAAGTACGCACATTTTGGCGCCTTGTCGATCGGGTTTGATGCGCATCGAACGACGTTTCTTTTCATTGATATGGTGGTTAAACTCCACGGGTTTCCTTTGGCCATAATTTCAGATCGCGACACGGTGTTTACTAGTAACTTTTGGTGGGAATTGCACGCTCTCAGTGGTACAACTTTGAAATATATTTCCGTTTTTCATCCCCAAACTGATGGCCAGACAGAAGTTATGAATTGGGTCTTGGAGCAATATTTACGCTTGTTTTGTCACGATCGTCCGACAAGGTGGACCGTGATGTTGCCATGGGTTGAATATTCGATCAATACGAGTTTTAATTCCAGCATCAAGATGACTCATTTTCAGGTGGTTTACGGGCGACCATCGCCGGATTTGGTATCATATTACCGAGGGGACAGTTCGTTGCCTACTGTAGATAATATTTTGACTGAGAGGGATGAGCTGCTTCGCGAGCTTCATGCCAATTTACGCGCTGCTCAGGTTCGCATGAAATCGTTGCTGATGCGAAGCGGTCTGATGTGCAGTTTGAGGTTGGGTCGTTGGTGTTACTGAAATTGCAGCAATATTGGCAACATTCGGTGGTTCGAAGACAGTCGCAGAAGTTGGCCAAGCGTTATTATGGGCCTTTTGAGGTGGTGGAACGTGCGGGCGCTGTTGCTTATAAGCTGCGTTTATCGGAGTCTTCTCGTATTCATCCCATTTTTCATGTGTCATTGTTGAGACGATCCCAAGGGAAATTGGCAGCCTTGCCGGCTGAACCTCTTCCGGCGGAATTCATGGGGGAAAACCGTTTTCTTATCCGGTGGCTATGCATAAGAAACATTTTATGTTGAGGTGGGGTGTTCAAGAGAAGCAATGGTTAGTTAGTTGGTCGGATGGTTCTTTAGACGATGCCACGTGGGAGCCAGCGGAGCATATTCGTCAGTCTTATCCTTCTTCGCACCTTGTGGACAAGGTGAATTTCGATTGGGGGGGAGAGAGTGATACAGTGTCGAGTTCCATTGATATGCAGGAGCAACAAGAAGAAAATGATGGTGTTGAGTAGTTGGGTGCGAGTGCAGTTGAGCAGAGCAGCAAAGTGAGGATGCTTTGGCCAGTGAAGTGGTGTTGGAGCAGCAAATGGATGATTTGCTTAGGAGCAGGATGCATATGTGAGCTCCTAAATGGCAACATGATTTTATTATGAAGAAATAGTGATAGAGAGTTGTTAGTTTTACATATTACGTTTGAGAAAATTACATTTTTAGTCCCATAGGAAATAGGTCAATTTTTTTTTGTTCCCGTAGTTTTTAAATCATCCCGCACTTTTAGTTTTTTGACAAATGTAGTCCCAAAGTGAAAAAAATTTCAATATTAGTCCCAACAAATTTAGAAATATATATTTATAATATTTTTCCTTAATTAATAAATACATATAAAATATTAAGAAAATTTTAAAAGAATACCAACCACATGATATGCATTTTATTTTATAATAAATAATAAATTATTACATTTTAAAGTATAAGTATTACTTTAAAATTATAAAATAAAAAAATAAAAATATTATACATAATAACATAATCAATAAAATAATATTCAATATTATATTTAGTTAAAAATATGTAAAATAAAAAAATGAAAATAACTAATATTTGTAATATTTAAATATTTCTAATATATAAGATTGCATTTATTTAAAATAATTAATCGTTCGGTTTAATTAAAATTGAAAATGACTAAATATTTAAATATATTTTATTCAATAATATAGTATTAATTAAAAAATTTAAAAGTAAATAGTAACCATATGTATTTAATGAGAATTAAAAAAGAACGTCAAGATTTTAAAACACTATAATAATGTAAGATACAATTATATTTATACTATAATTATAATAGTTCATTAATATTTAACTATAATTAAAAATAAATTTTAAAGATTTCATATTTCATAAAAAATAAAAGTTAATAGTATAAAAAAAATCATTATAATAATATTTAATTATATTTATATTATAATTATAATAATTTTTATATATTTGTATTAAAAAACTGAATTAACGAAATTGTTGTCAAAAATAAACTTTTTCAGTTTGGACTATTTTTGTTGAAAAACTAAAAGTGATGGACAATTTAAAAATTACGAGACCAAAAAAAAATTAATATATTTTCGATGAGACTAAAAATGCAATTTTCTCACTACAATTCAAGAGTTGGACCTTCTTGTGATAGTCTAACGACTCTAACCTAATTCATCATTCCAAAATTTAGTTAGAAAGTGTTGCTTATTATGGATTGTTTAATTTAGTTTCACTTAATTTTTGGGTTAGTTATGTAATATTAATTTTCTAGATTAGGTGGATTCAAGTCCGCTAATAGTATTGATTAATATTGACCAAAAAAAAAATAGTATTGATTAATTCCTATAAAAATCACGAAGAGTGAGTGTGATTATAAGAGATTATAATTCGGTGAAATTATGTTTATCGAAAGTAAATGTAAAATAGAATATCTAACATAATATTAAGAGCAAATGTCATATTTGGTTACAAAAGTTTCTATTTTGTATCAATATGGTATTTGATGTTCTAAAATTGACATTTTAATCACTAAAGTAATAATTCGTCTCACTTAAGTCTTTCACACCAAATTTTAATGAATTCTAGTTCTTAAAGTTTTAAGTATGGCTCACTTTTGTTCTTAATGTTATAAAAGTAACATATTTAAAATTAATCATTCATCTCATTTAAATCCTTAAGACCAAAATATATATGCTTAGTTAATTTATTTATTTCGAATTAAAAAAAAGTGTTTATAGTAAGATGGTGAAGTGGACAGAGAGGCCAAACAATGAATTAGGTCAGGTGGTCATACACCCTCCGATTTCTAATGTAGCAAATAACAATCAAAACTCAACATAAAGTAAGTGAAAGAGCCCGAGAGAATTTAATATATTTTCTAAGTGAAATAAATACAATGAGTATATATAGTAGTGCGCCTTTGTGCTTGCTCAAATGATGTAATTAAGTATGTTATGTTATAATATTTTTCTGTATTTAATGTGAATTCCCGACCTGCATTCTGAACTAGATGGTTGGGCAGGCCGATATATCCGATTGGGGGACTTGTATGCAAAATTGTCCTCACCATTTTGGTTGAAAAGATTTCAAGTGTTGTCTCTCAAAGTCCAGCGCACGACTTGCGTTGTTTGTCAATACATTGCCAGCTGTCATCCTAATATCGTATCACATCGGTATTGATTTGGATTTGAACGATTCAAACTATATGGATTATATACTTTAGAGACATAAGTATCACTTTCAGAACATTGAGGATGAAAGCAGTATAAATTTCAAACTTAAGAGACTATAATTCATTGAAATTTGGTTTGAAGGACTTGGATAAAACAATTATTAACTCTAGGGACTCAAATGTCACTTCTATATCATTGAGGATCAAAGTGATGTGGAATTAAAATTTTAGGGACCAAATATGGTATATGTTCTTATATTAACTATAAGTTATTGAAGTATTTTCACAAATTGAAATATTAAACATAAAATTGCCTATTTAGTGCTTATATATAAACACAACTTAATACTAATGAATAAATATGAGATTATCCCTGAAAAATAATATTATATAACTAAAACTTTCTTATAAGATAAAATTCCATAAAGAATATTGCTATATCATCATAGCATGAGATTACATTTGATGTATTGTTCACCTCATATGATGCGTAGTCCTTACAATACCAACATGAATTGATATAAATAGCACAAATATTTTTTTTTTAAATTTATTATATATAAAATATTCGATACAATACACCATAATAAAACTAATATTATTAAAAATATTCATATATTAAAATCGAGAACTCAAACTAAAATTCTAAGAGATTTGAAGTACCTACCAACTAAAATAGTTGCATATCATAAAAAAATAATAATTTTGACGATAATGTGGTTTTTACTCAATAAATACTAGTACCATTATTCCAACTTGATTGATAATATATTACTTAGGTTTGTTTTTGGTGCATTGCATTTCCGTCAATCCTTTGGACATCCAACGTTATTGAAACATGGCTTCCCAACTTTATTAAAATGTATATTGCGTGCGTGTAGTAAATAACACATTCATTGCATTTTCACAAGCATTTGTGCATTTTTCATTTATTTGTTATTGGTGCAAGAAGTCATTCTCAGTCATTTACATATCCACCTATTAGAAATCATATTGCAATTTACATTTGATAAGTGTTCATTTTATTTCAAACAAGTACACATTAGATAATATAGTTTAATATTTCCAATTGATTTAGATAATTAAACGTATATTTCGGGCAAATGTTAGTGGGTTTAGACTTTAGATGAACACAATCGAAACACGGAAAGACTTGGCCGGAAAATTAAATTTAAAATTGTTTAAAATAATAATAACAATAAAAAAATAATAACAAGTTTGGGTAAGTGCATGCTATTTGCATTATTTAATAAAAAAATGAAAGAAATAAAATAAAAGACGAAAAGAATATTTGGATTACGCCATGAACAAAAACATCCCCTCTTTCCGACAATTGGGCGGAGAGGAAAGGAAGAAAGAGAAAACTCGAGCAAAGACAAAATCTAGAGAGAGAAACAACAACAATAAACAACTCTTCTCTCCTGAAAACCTCGAGCAATGGCGGTGCTCTGGGTTTAATGAATTGAAATTCCTATCATTTGCCGGAAGAATTCAATGGAAATGCCTGCAAGACGGTCGAATTACACTCTGTTAAGCCAAAATCCAGACGAATCATTTTACCACCAGCCACTGCCGCCGCCGCCGCAGATCTCCTCCGCCGGAGGAGGCGGACCGGTGGCGCAGCAGCCTATTTACTACGAGTCTCACTCGGGAGAGATGAACAAATTTAATTCTGAAAGGGCGGCGGCCTTCGATTGGGACGCGGTTGATCAGCGAATGACTCAGGCGCAATCGCAGCAGAGCCTGATCGGAATGGCGGCGTTCCCGGGGTCTTTAGGTCTGCAGAGGCAGTCTAGTGGGAGCAGCTTCGGTGAGAGTTCGATCTCGGGGGATTATTATGTGCCCTCGCTTTCGAA
>JBBMKE010000010.1:18862425-18873439 GCA_037834125.1 Lippia alba | reverse complement strand
TTCTCCATATAACCAAGATGACAATCCGTAGCTACTAATATTCGAATCATATTACTATTATCCTCCCTGGAAAATCAATTAATATTTTTTAGAAAAATTTCTTAGTAAAATAGTCTCTCAAACTGGGAAACAAGTAATCCAAGTCAGTTGTCATGCTCAGTCTAAAACTACCACTTATATTTTAACAGATACAAATCCTAATAACAGCAGCACAATGAAAATAAGCATTTATTTTATCATTTCTCATTCACCTTGAGGGTTCAGCCATTTTCCGGAGTTTCGCCGCTTATACTGCACAAAGACACAGAACGTCAGTCGACAATATAATTTCTTCTATTTTGCACTGAAGAATGGTACAGCTTATGAGAACAACTGGAATAGCGAGCAACTCCTGTAACAATCAGTTTAAAACCCTAGGCACTGTCCTTTGCCACAAAACCAAAATGTCACTGAAGATAATCGAACGAATTTAAGAGCAATAAAGAGGGTATCAATTACATGAAAGCAGACCTAATTTGATTGAAGAATAGAAGAAGCGGCGGAGGCGACGTTGAGAAGCTCCACGACTCGAGTCTCGAGCTGAGTAGTGCGGTGGTCAGCGGTGGCGCGGAATTTTTAAAATTATATCAGAAAAACAATTCTCGTCCCAAAAAAGAAATATACTTTCTGCAATTTACCCGCAAGTCCCTTCACAATTAGAGTTTTATAAACTGTACCATGAAGTTGGCAATTAATAATTTCGGACTATATTATTATTATTATTATACTTTTTATAACCATAATAAAAGTGAATTTTTACTTATGATTGAGAATAATATTTTTGCCCTTACTCACTCTCAAGAGTTATTGACTGAGTAAAGGATTATCAAGCCATTATATCTTGAATTCTACATTTTTTATTATTTTACGTTGAATATTTGACAATAATTATTATTTTTGTTTTTTAGTTATTCAATACTTCACCACAAAATTAGAACTAAAATAAATTAATTATCTTTTTTTATAGTCAAGTGATAATTTAATTTCCATGATACAATGAGCATTGTTTGACCTTAACAGAAGAAAAAAATCTCATCAAAAACTTTTTAAAAACTCATATTATTATAATTATCCGTTATATAATTATCATATAGCATATGTTTTACTATTATTACACGATAAATTTTTCAAAAAATTATATGAATGTGTTATACGTCTGCAGAAATTGAACCTGACAGCTTTCTTTGAAATCTAACGAGGAAACAACTTAAAATCCTCAGCAACTACTACAGAATTGGATTTAATTTTCTTAAAGAAATGAATTTCAATGGAAAATAACAAAGAGAGAAAACATTTGCTCAGTGGTATTAAAATATATCTCGTGTGTTACAACTGCTAAACCAGCATCCCTCTCCAATACACATTTCTCATCATATATACCTTTACCAGACCACCACATTTCCTCCCAAGATCACGATTTTCCCCTCTAAAACAGCTCAAACTCCAAATGCTTTCCATTGTCCCCACAACTCACAAACCTCTTCCCCTCCTCACCATCATAGAACTCCGGAATCTGGGGCGGAGCACCGCACCGGATCAGGGCCCAATTCATCCCCTCGAAAAACGGGTGCCTCTTAATCTCAGCAGCTCCAGTTTCATACCCCAGCCGGTTCTCCGGCTCCTTAACCAGAAGCTCCCGAATCAAGTCCCGTGCCTGAAAACTAACAATCGGGCTATCAGGGAACCTCAAATTCTGCAAAACCACATTCCCCAAAGTCTCCTCATTTCCGGCACCTTTGAACGGTGTCTTCCCATAAAGAAGCTCGTAAAGAAGCACACCGAAAGTCCACCAATCAACAGCACTTCCATGCCCTTCTCCTTTTATGATCTCTGGAGCTAAATATTCATGCGTGCCAACAAAGGAATTGGATCTCGCCTCGGTTGGTTCTGCCACTAGCTGAGGCAAGGATCTCGCATGAGCTGCTGCATCAGCTTTTAGCTTTCTTGCTCTAGCAGAGGCGGGTAAAAGCCGAGGGCTGAAGCATGAGACTTTGCACGAGGGGGCGGCGCAGAAGGGGTCGATGCAGTTGGACCCCGCGCATGGACCGGAAATCCTAGGTGGCTCCATTGTTGACTTGGATGATTTGACCAGAGTGGGGTTAACAGAGCATCTGAGTGATAGGTCGAAATCTGTGAGCATTATGTGGCCATCTTCACGGACAAGAATGTTCTCGGGTTTAAGATCCCGGTATACAATACCTAACATGTGTAGATATTCAAGAGCAAGAAGGACTTCCGCAACATAGAATCTGCAACGAATTAAATGTTAGAAATGAATAATCATTGGGCTATCACAAACCTGAAATTTAAATAAATTTAATCTAAGAAGTTGGAGTTGAAAAGCATTCAATTTAAAAAAAAAAAATTTAAAAAACTGCGACACTAAATGTGCTCATAAAAAAACATGTGATAGTACTCTTTTGCTTTAAATTTTATCTTTTATTACTTTTTGCTATCTTCTTTGAACAAGGGTACAATGGAAAGTTTATAGCTTTTCTTTTGGGTGCAAGTCAAAAGCAGGGGGTTGACAATGACAATCAATTTCTCAATCTCACAGGGTTTTTTAATGAAAAATTGATGTTCAAGTATTTGATCTATACCTTGCTGCCTGTTCAGGGAAATATCTTCCGGGCTGTTTTTGTCTGAGAACATGAAGATCTCCTCCTGGACAAAATTCCATGACTAAGCATGACAAATTGTCTGATGTGAACTGGGCATAAAGTGTGGGAAGAAATGGATGATCCAGCATTCTAAGAATTTCTCTTTCTGTTTGTGCCCTAGGCATCTTCTTCCTTTTTCCTAAGAATTCATTATCCATAACCTTTATAGCAAACGGGCAGTTTGTTCCAATCAGTTCAGCAAGATAAACGGTGCCTATATCCCCCGAACCGAGTTTTTTCAGCAAATTAAAGTGATTCAACCCCAGGAAGTTATACTGTTTCCTTACACGACTGATAGCTCCCCACCTCATGTCCTTTGACATGTGGGGCCTACTTCCGTAACTCGACCCATTTAGGCTGCTCTCCTCACTCAGGCTCGTCGTGCTACTACTAAAATCAGCATTACTAAAATCGCAAATGCTGCTCTTTGAGCTCTGAGATATATCCCCCTTTTCAGTTGATTTTGTGATTGTTTCGGTATTTGCAGCAGGAGAGATTGTTTCTGATATGTTAGCTGGAGATGAATCCTTATTCGTATCCTTCAAAGAACACTGACACTTCTTACAGATCAACTGCCCTTGACCCACATCACTGCTATTGACTTCATGAGATGATTTTAAATTAGCCTCAGTTGATATTGCCACCTTCTTCGATTTCTTGATTGCGAGATTCTTGTTTCTGATGATCGGTTTGACTGCACGAGAGGTGGTTCTGGTTGATTTTGTCTCCTTATTGCTTTTTACAGGACTTGATGAAGTTACGGTCTGTAACTTGGCTTTCCTTCTCAGTTTAGTCGGTGCTGCCTTGTTCACTGCTTTCATGGATGTGGCGGAATCGTTATTTGGAACAGATCGTTTCGTTTCTGACTTTGACAAACTATCCTCAGAACTATGATCAGACTTGTGCTTCTCTTCCAACTTTCTATCTACCTTTGGAGCAGGAACACCACTTTCACTAGACACACAAGCTACATTTTTTGTGTTCGGTTTAACACTATATTTAGGAGAAAAAGACTTCTCTTGATGGGGCCGAGTCACAGATTCAGACGAATAAGAAGTACTTTCTTCCGAAATCTCCGTCCTGCTTCCGCTTACGCCTTCAGCAACAACAGACCTGTACAAATGCGTGATTCTTCCAGCTTCCGAGACCCTAGGAGAAGCAGATGGCATTGACAATCTTTTCATGGTAGCTATTTCTGCTGCTTGAGAAATGCAGAGTCCTCTTAGAGCTTGCTTTAGGGAAACGGGTTCGGAGAAGCCAACAACGGGGGAGTGGGGCCCAGGTGACCTCATTGGCTTCTTCGAAGCATTCCTCCATGAGTCTGAGAGGTCGAGACTCTTGGTTGCTCTCAAATTAACAGCTTCAAAAAGCTTGTTGATATCATTTTCTATTGATTTGTTGTGGGCTTTTCTCAAGATTGGAGGCCTATGTCGGAATGACCTTATTTCATCCTTTGCCTCGACTATTTCGCAGTTTCCACGAGAAGAACCCATTATCAACTGTCTTGGCTATGTGATTAAGCAAGGGAACTAGAACCACTTGTCGAACAGAGTTGAACCTAGAGAATCACGACTGTCCATAGGTTAAGACACCTATATAAAGGGATTCAGAGACTTTGTACTGTGGCTACAGCTTCAAGGTTCTATAATTACAAGAGCTCCAACTTATCAAGCTCTAGAAGATGCTTTTACAACACTGCATCAACAATCAAGAAAGAACCGAGATTAAAACTTCAGTATATTTATATACCCCCTGCCTAATTGATTTGGGGGAGGTACTTTAATGATACTTTATTGAGATAACATTTTGAACTTAAAAACAAAAAATTACATACAAATAGGGAGAGGTCACTGATCCTATACTCACCCCACCCCGGCCCCTGGTCCCCCGTCACCAACAAGAATAAGAAAATACCAAATTTTGACAATTGATTTTGGGATATCAATTCCAAATAAATTCAGTCACCCATTTGGTTGAGCAAAGACCGTCCTTTTTCTCCAACATGTCAATATCAGTGCAAACAAAGTGATTCCAGCTATTTATTTTCATATTCTAAATCTCAAGTTTTGAGAGATAAAGATGTAATAGGGTCGTCGCACGTGTTATCAATCGCATTTCTCTACCAAATACACAATCCTGTTCAAGTTTATGCATCATGGCAATCACAAATCACAAATTCCGATTAACAAGCTTAACAATACAGTAAGACAATTAAGCAGTGATGCAAAACCACCATTTTATACATACCTAATAGATAAAAACATAAATTATAGCAATTATGCTGTGACAAGCAAAATCCAACTGATTCTTGCAACATGTTAAAACAAAAATATGAAAGTCAAACCCAGAATTTTCCGGGCAACTCCAAGAAAACAATAGAAAGAAAAGCATTTCCAGATTAGCTTATCCACAAATGCAAATGCATAATTATGCTTTTCAAATAACCAAATGACATATAGATACAGAAAAATACTGCCCAGATTGGATTACCCACAAAAGGGATCAAAAAACAACAACAGATAAACAAGCTCAACACAAAATGCAGGAAAAAAAAAACACATTAGAAGCAAAAATTAACTCAGCAAAATCATCAAAACCATAGTTTCCACAACCAAAACACACACAGAGGCGAAAAATCAAAACTTTAACCAGAAAGAGAGATCAGCAACAAAATGCGGTTAGGAAAATGGTACCTGGAGCATCAGAGATCTACAGATGCCTATGCTAGCAAAACAAAAACTCAAAAAATTCCTCCTCCTCGCAATAAATCCCAGTTCTTGCTTTATGGACTTAATTTCCACTGGTTTTTCAAAAGAAAAAAAACCCCTAAAGCGACTAATGAACTTTTCTGATTCTCAGGAGAGGTGGCTATTCGGTGGACAAGGATGGGAAGAGAGAGATGACAAAACTCACTTCCTGCTACTGTCTCTCTCACATCAAATATCTCTCTTTAGAGACTATTTACGCTATTTTTTCTCTCTTTCTGTGCTTTTCCATTACACAAAACGTCAAGATGGGACCCACCATAATGTTGATAATGGGACTTTGGATTCGGATTTGAACTTGTTTAATTAAGACGTTCCCTGTTCTTTAGTCTTTACCAGCGGAGATCTGGCGATGTCACCCAAAATATATGTGTAAAATATACAGTGTGAGATCAAGAAATGAATATTTTCTAGTTAAGGTGATTTGATGGTTGGTAAAATGGAATATTTGTATGGTTTCTGTAATTATTTCGCTATTATTCTTAACCACCCTAAACTTCTCTTGGACTTCAGAGTCTAGAGTTTTGAATCCTTTTCATCATGAAAAATTAATTTGGAGCTTTCTTGTTTTGCTTTTGTCACTTTTTCTCTCCTAAATTTGAGGTAATGAAATTTCCACATATTGTTATTTGTAAGCAAATATTATCGAGAAAATACCCAAGAAATTGAGAATATTTTAGGATATAATTATTTATATTTTTACTGTTCCTAAGCCATTTTTAATTGATTAGAAACCATTAAGGTAAACTCTCTCTAAATTGCAATAAATAAATTATGTTAGCTTTTTCTCAACACAGTAAAGAAGCCCAAGTTACGTTCTAAAATTTCATTTTTTACCTAGTAAGGTGAAAAAAACATTATGTGAATTTATTGGGTTTGTTTCTGTCGCCTCGATTGTACCTTCTTTTTCTTTATTAAAATTTGTCCATTTCTGGACAAATATTCTTCCATGAATTTAGTTGCAGCAGCTTACATTTCTAGACAGATAAAGAAATTTCGTAAGTTTTATTAAAAGGAAACAATTATTAGATACCTAGATATTTATAAACAACGTCCTGTAATATTACAATTAGTTTAGAAAATAAATTTCAGTTTTATTCAGATTTAATCAAAAACTCAATGCGACAATAATTGATATACTGACTCATAATTGATATATACTATTATTAACCTTCGTTTCAATTTATTTTTTTTTTTAACATGATTTTAGATAGATCATTGATTTTCCATCAAAATTATATTTGACAACTTTCCTCGAACCTAATTTTTGGAGTAGAATCATGCAACATCATGTGAAAGGCACCACCGCACCATTATTGAATAATGGGTGCCATGAACACTTGTTCCATGCCTAATTACCAACTATATTAATTCTTTATGGCCAAAACAGGAAAAAAAACTATATTAATTCTTTCATGGCCCATATTAATACTTCTCTTCTAGTGGAAAACAAATCCCAGCTCTCAAAATTTTCTCTGTCGTATAAAATAATGAGCTCTGGTACAAGTTGATAGACGCACGTTTTACAACCACCCAAGTTAAAATAAAAGAAAAAAATGTAGTTTTCTGGCCAACCAATAATAATAATAATCTTTTTTAATAAATATAATAAAAAAAGTAATAAACTATCCTGTGAAGGTTTGGAAATTTAATTTCGTGTCCAAAAATCAAATATACTAACTTATAAAATGGTGAATTATTGAATTTTGGCTTTATATGTGAAAATTAGCAATATGGCAGAGGTGTAGACGGTCATGTGGTGTGTGACAGAAGTTGGGCAGACTCTGATGGCTTCATTCATCTCATTTCCACATATTATTCAACATGTATTGTAATTGTTGCTGCCTCTCAGTCTGCCATTATTAATTATACGTGTTTCTATTTCAAAACGCCAATAATATTACGCTGCTCGATGCGATAGAACCTGATTAAAAGGTTTGCTTAAATTATTGTATCCCCCATAAATCATAATCACTTTAATTAGCCCGCTCTATAATGACTGTTGCTCATCTTTCTCATGTCTTAATCAAATCTTAATCACTACTGTATTTAAATTGGATAATTGATTGCTTGATTAGGGCTATTGCTGTGTAGTGGAGGACCACTGGTTTGGTTTTCGACATAACTGAAAGTAGAAGAAAAGCTTAGCTTTCGGTGTAAAACCCCACGGCGTGACTAATATCATTACCCTAATTAAACAACTGTTTTTAAGAGATAACAACGGGGCTTGTGGCCAGGAAATTTCACCCATTACAATGCACCTAAAAAAATAATCATTAATCTTGGATAACTGTGCTCTAATCATATAGTAAAGATTGATTATATTTAATTATTCTCTTTTTCTTGTCGCAAAAGATTGAACCTCAACTCTATGCGCCCCGACACTCGAACTCCGATCTGACGAAATAAGTGGGAGGAGGTAAATCAGGTACTTAGCGGTCTATTAAGGAAGAGGTGTGCTCTTCACTAGGTCTTAAGGAGCCCACATTACAGCCTGTGAGAATCAAACCTTGCACCTTGTCAAAAATCTGTCCTTTCGGAACCAACTTAGCCACTCATGAGCGTTATTCTCTTTCTCTATGTATATTGACATTTGTGTTCTAAGTTGTGCAAATGTTTATATTGGGCTGACACGTGTACATTATTATGTTGGGGCCCAATTAGCTTTTGGGCTGATAGGTTTGAATCTTGATGAGTAGCTTGAATTGGTCCCCCCTTCTGCACAATAAATAAATACATGTACTTTGGGAGGCTGCTGGTATTCAACAAGGAAGTCCATGATTTTAAATTGGAGAACATATGAGGGGTCTGAGATCTATAAGTAGGTATTTGCATTGAATAATAATAGTGTCTGAATTCATTGTCAAAAGTACACGTCGTGAAGTGTGAAACGTCACTTTCCTGCACAAATTATTTACTTTTCGTCATTGGGTTGGTCCTCCATATATATAGTAATATTTGAGAAAAAGTTAATGGTTCTTCTATGTGTCCCACACTGAGTTTTATTGAAAACCTACCTAGCAAATTCAATGTGAAAGAATAAAAAATCATTGGACAAATCTAGAGGTCAAAAGGTATGAATGGTAGAAAATTGAATTGAACGGCCTAATGTTCTGGACTTGTAAAAGAGGATGAACTATGTATGTAGAGACGGCCCATAAATTTGGTATGCAGGAATATGGTACAAGTGAAGTTGATTGTGCTTTTAGTTTTTCTTCGCGTTTTAATATGTTAGGTAAATGAATATAACGTAGTTTCTTCGCATTTATGCTTTTAGAAGATCAGTACATAAGATGAAGAAAGTCTTGAATTTTTGCAATCTTTTAGGCTCTTGGCATTGTCGTAAACTATAAATGTTTATTGAGCTGAGTTATACAATTTTCATGTTAAGACAACTTTGTCTGGATTAATACGAAAAATATAGAACAAATCATCACCAAAATAACACAATCTCTTCATGAACTTTGGGTCTCAAATGTGGATGGGATCTTCCTTGTTTGGGCCTCTAATAAGTCATAAAGACTGAATGACGTAGAGATCCGGCTGGGAATTTAATTGGGGCCCAGATAAATTAGTTCAAACTTCAAATAATTCAAAAACTATTGACTAGGGGAGTAGGATATTTGCAACTCTACTTCATAAATAGAAGTAGAAGCAAAAGTAGAAGTAGAAGTAGAAGTAGAAGTAGAAGTAGCAATAGTAAAAGAGGTGAGTGTTTAGAAAAAAAGTAATTAGTAGAAAAATAATCAGTTGAGTGTTTGCAGAAAAAAAGTTGATAATCACTTTTAATTTTTATAAAATTACCAATTTGCCATGAAATATTTTAGAGTATTATGATATGATTAAGTATTATATCAATATATAACTTATAATAAATTATTATAATTTTGTATAAGATTATTTATAATTAATCATACATTAATTTATTCTATATATACTTTTATTTATAAATTTATAAAACTTAAGAAAAGAGAAAAGATTTACTTGGTAATTGTAAATTTGTTTAGGTATGAGACTTTTTTAGATTACAAAATTTTGATCCGAGGAGAAAAGAAAAAGATTCAACGAGTTGAAAAAAAATATATAATGAACATATAAACATTAGAGTTGTATTTGTTTGTAAAAATGTTAATTAGAAATATTAATATTTTAATAAAAATATTATTGTCAAAATAGAATTTTAAATAAATTTAAAAAATCGTATAAGTAGAAGCAAAATCCAAAAGAATGTCATTAGCTGCTTCTGAATTTTGGCTTATTTCTATTTAAATTAAGCAGAAATAGATTTTCCAAACACTCAAAAACTGCTGGAAATAACCACTTATAAAATAAGTGCTTATTTTTAGAGTTTGTAAACACTCCCATAATTAATTGTTGTCAATTTGTCATTAACATTTCACAAATCCAATTTCCTAAGCCTTCATATGTATTTCTTTTTAAGTTTAATTGTCTATGATCCATTTGTCATGTATTATTATTATTATTATTATTATTATTATTATTGTTCTTTATTCAGAGTTGAATTCACATGTCTCCAAATCTGATTAATAGAGGTTAGCACGTGCTGTAGCATATCTTTATGCTTGCAAATCACAAAACAAAATATTGCCTACTATTACATGAAACCAATTAAAAATTATATGCCAAGAGTGAGATCAAATAAAAAAGTAACACAAGTTGAAGTTGTAGCACAATTCACAAATAAGCTATATCACCAGAGAAGTAAAACAATCCATAATGGCCAACAAATGGTGAATTTTTAAAACCAAGTTTCTTTTTTGGTATATTGTACTTTTGGTGTATTTTTTAGATGTATTGCAACTTTGGGGTTTTCTATTTTTTGTAAAAGTGGAATCACTGTAGCAAATAGTGATTTTGCATTTGGGAAAAAAGCGGAATCAGTAGCAATTAGTGATTCCGTTATTAGTCTGTTCATTGCAATCATAATTATTTTTGTTAAATCCGCTTCGAAATCACTATTTGCTACGGTGATTTCGCTTTTCCCAAATGCAGAATCACTATTTACTACAGTGATTCCGCTTTTACAAAAAATAGAAAACCTCAAAGTTGCAATACACTTAAAAAATACACTAAAAATGCAATATACCAAAATAAGACACCAAAATTAGAAGAAAAAAAAAAAACCTAACAAATGGTAGTTATGTACTTTTCTTATATTCAAATGTGGTCTCAAATATTTGAAATTTCAGGTCCGCCCGTTCAATCATGGAGCCAAAAGCTGCCAACAATTATAAGTTAAATACTTTGTTCCACTGGAGGCAAGGCGTTATATTATACCTCTTTTATATCATAAAATTGATAAAAGTAGAGCTATATGTCCCCACAACCCTGTATTTTACGAAAAGAGCAAAAAAATCATGTGAAAAAAATTAGTTAAAAAAATGCTACGTTTTTTATTTTTTGCACATTGCCCCCTCGTTGCATTTGGTCAACAAATGAATGTGTTTTACCCAAAATACCCTTATTGTACATTTTTGACAAAAGAATTAATGTTAATTCATTAGGTATGTTTAAATATATATATTAAAG
>JBBMKE010000010.1:18833690-18850596 GCA_037834125.1 Lippia alba | reverse complement strand
GGAGATGGTAAAGATGTCGATCTTAAAGAGTGCCCAAGATCAAAGCTTCGTCAACAGTGCATCAAGTATCTTGGGCCAGTAAGTGATCAAAAGTTCCATTAGTTAGTACAACACATAATTTTTCTTAATTTTTGCAGTAAATATATGAAAAAAGCTGGAAGTCTTCTTGAAGGAGCTCTTGTTAAGCCCCTTTTATTGAGTTACTTCTTTTGTAGGTTTGAAATCATACAATTCTGAAAGACTTTTGTTAATTTTGCCTCACCTTTTTCTCTGTCCAGAAAGAGAGAGAACACTATGAATATGTGATTGTTGATGGTATAATTTTGCATAAGTTAACTGGGAAACCTCTTGATACAAAAGGAGGACCGCCCGGATCGAAATGGATTTTCGTGATGAGCACCTCCGAGAAACTCTACACCGGAGAGGTAAGCTTTAACAGAGCAAGTTGATTGCTTATCTGATGTTTCCCTGTACCCTGATTTCATGGATTTTAATCCATTAAAACACGTGTTTTGCAATTAACTTCAGAAAAAGAAAGGGTTGTTCCATCATTCCAGCTTTCTTGCTGGCGGGGCTACTTTAGCCGCTGGAAGGCTCAATGCAGAGGATGGAGTGCTTAAGGTACCTATAGAGGGCAATCCTTTATCCAACTTATTTTTTTTAAAACGACAAACACTTCTATTGCATTAGTTATTTATGAAGGTTCCTTTTTAACATAGAGTGCAATGATTTTGACTGAATGCTATCACCTTTTATTTTTTTTCCAGGGCATTTCAGCTTACAGTGGACACTATAAGCCAACGGAAGACAGCTTAGACAGCTTTTTATCATATCTTAAGGAAAATGGAGTCAACCTGGATGAAGCAGAGGTACACCAACACATTTTCTGTGTAGCTTAATTATTCTCTTGCACAGAGATCTAACCACAATTCAAACTTTTTAATTGGGCCTAGCCACTGAGTGTTGAAGGAAAGAAAGGGTGGTTTTGGAATAGTTACACTGACATACCGAAAGGTTTGACTTAATTACCAAAAATTTCCCGAGGTTTGAGAAACTGCAAAATTTTACCCTATTCAAATAAATTTGGCGAACATTTCATCTATACCTTATTTTGCCCTTGATACTTACTGATTGATATTTTAATTGTATTTATGATTATAATAACATGCATTACACCAAACTTCATGTTATGGGAAGTTTGTGTAATTTCTCAAACCTCATGGGAAGTTTGTGTAATTTCTCAAACCTCATGGGAAGTTTGTGTAATTAGCCAGTGTAAGTATGTGACCATCCTTTTCTCTGTGTGCGCATCTTTATCCTCTTTCGTGTGCTGTCTTATCAGATATTCAAGGCAAATGAGGACTATGAGACGAACAAGAGTGGAAAAATGTCTCTAGATGCTGCTTTATCTGATGTGCAATCAATATCAAACTCTGTTCCCTGCGATCTTCCCCTTGAAGAGGAGGACCTGTCTTCTGGAACCACCGAACCTCCTAAAACTGAGTACAATAGGACTCTCTCAGGTGGTCTTCGGAGCCCCAAATCGGAAGTACCTAAGAAAGCAATACTCGAAAGGATCAACTCCAAGAAGACAGCAAAATCCTATCAATTGGGGCATCAGCTCTCTAGCAGATGGTCTACGGGTGCGGGCCCCAGAATTGGGTGTGTTGCTGATTACCCTGTAGAATTGAGGCTACAAGCAATGGAACTTACTAACCTATCTCCACGAAGAGGGGGTCCGCCACCATCATTAACCCCTCGGAGAATCGGTGTTCTCGCTTCTCCATCAAGTCAAGGAAAAGACGAGGCAGAAGCCCTTGACCTGCAAGCATGATTTCTGCAATGTTTGTGTCCAGTGTTGACTGCCGTTTTCCAGTGAAAGTAGCTTATATAGATATCTCTAGTTGTTTGTTTTCAACAAATAAAGATCTATCAAAGTTAGGAGGTCTTGGAAGGATCCTAATGCAGTGGTGCTTTTCCATCAGTTCCTTTTGTGGTTAGCTTATAAGAAAGTCTGTTGGAATTTGGAAATTTGGTTGTTTAGTATCAATGTTTGAATGAATGAGATTTGAAATCAAGATGGAAACCTGCGCTTGGGCCTCGTGGCCCGTGGGATAGCAATAGCTATGTGGATTTAACCGCAACTACAGTGAAAATTCCTCAATATTTATTTTTATTTTGGCATCACTAATCCACTATATTGTCCGCTTTGGGCACTTTTGGATACAAAAATTCACACCGGTGTTACAATCTAGATCACTAATTCACATTATATTGTCTGTTTTGAGCCAAAAGCATAGCGATTTGTTTCTAAGCATCTTTTAAAAGGTCTTGGGATGTCCTTAATTTATATATTGAAGTTGGTCAATGTTTATTTATATATTGAAGAAATGCCCTCTAGTCTTCGGACGATCAGCTTCCGACTGGAGAAAAAGTGACCGATCAGATGGCCAAGAAAAGTGGCGAGTCGGAAGCTGCCGCTGCTCTAACTGCGGCGGTGAAAATTCAGAAGTTTTATCGGGGATTTCGTACTCGCCGCATGTTAATCTTGGCTGACTGCGCCGTCTTTGTAGAACCATGGTAATTACTAATTACTATTTTGTATATTCCTTTACATTTTTACCCAATTCACAATTCGTTATTTTGTACCTACGGAATCATACGTTGCCTATTCACAATTCTTTATTATTGTTATTTCGAGTTAATTACCCTGTGCAGAAATCATTTAACATCAAACTGTAATTATTTGATTTTACCTCTGTAATCTCTCCCCTGTAAATTTTGTTGATGATTTTATTTCCTGACAAAAAATTGAAGGCGGCAAGCCCTAGAAAATCACAGCACGATCCCCCGGCGGAATAGCGTCAGATTGAATAATGCGTCTAAGGTATATCCATTTATTAAGCCTGCAGTAGTTACTCTAAAAGTTCAAAAGTTAAACCAGCAAGAGTTGTGTGGCTATGTTTATTACTTCATCTTGCTAAAATAGGTTATGTGGTCAGGTGGACAAGGCACAAACGTTGGCTTTTCAACACTGGATTGACGCTGTGAGTAAATCATGATTTATTTGATTGTTGTTTAGCTCAATATATGTCTATGGATTATGCCAGTATTTTTGGAAATATTGATTTTTGTTGCTGCTTATTTGATCAGATCGACCCAAGGCACCGTTATGCACGCAAAACCCTTCTTCTATTGGTGAGAAAGTTTGTATTGTTTTTTGAGGTTTGTATTGTTCTTGTGGGTTTGACAATTTCCATGCTGCTTCATCTAAGCTGGTCATACATGTTGGCTGTATGGAATTATTCCTTTTATTTTATCAAACAGAGGAAAACGATAACTTATGTTCAGCATTCTTTTTGTCCGATTGCTATTTCTATCCGTGGCATTTAGGATGGATGTTTCTTTTCCTGTAAAAACTTAATTACGTTGGTCATGTTACATCGTTGATATGAAGTTGCAATTATGTGAAGACTGGGAACTTATTAAGACCATTGCATTATATTTTGTATAGGTTGGATATTGGATATGGTAAAGATGTCAATCTTAAAGAATGCCCAAGATCAAAGCTTTGTCAATGCATAACGTATCTTGGGCCGGTAAGTGAAAGTTTCATTAGTTAGTGCTATACTTATTTTTTCAATAATTTCTTACTAGAGTATATGCAAAAGCTGAAAAGCCTTCATGGGGCCAGCTATTGTTAACAATATTTTTGTTGATTTCTTCTTCTGTGGAATCATTCCATTCTGAAATACACTCTTATTAATTGCATCTTGCCTTTTGCTCAGTCCAGAAAGACAGAGAATACTATGAATATCTGGTTGTTGATGGGCTAGTTCTGCATAAATTAACTTGGAGACCCCTTGATACAAAAGGAGGACCACCCGGATCGAAATGGATTTTCGTAATGAGCACCTCTGAGAAACTCTACATTGGAGAGGTAAGCTCTTACAGTGCAAGGTGATTACATATCTGCATATGTTGATACTCTGCAAGTTCCTCAGGAAAAGAAAGGATTATCCCATCATTCTAGCTTTCTTGCTGGAGGGGATACTTTAGCTGCTGGAAGCCTCATATCAGAGGATGGAGTGCTTAAGGTATTTATATAGGATCATTATTTAACTAAGCTGGTTTTCTAAGACTTAACACTTCTATTGCATTAGTTAGCTGAAGATTTCTTTAACATTGAGTAGAATGATTTTTTGACCAAATGCAATAATCTTTTTTATTATTTTTCAATTTTATTTTCCAGTGCATCTCGGCTTATGGTGGACTCTATGAGCTCATTGAAGATTGCTTCGACTGCTTTTTATCATTTTTGAAGGAAAATAGAGTCAACTTGTTTGAAGTAGAGGTAGAGGCACTACGTTTTCTGTTTCGTCTTACTATTCTCGTGCACAGATTTAATCACAACTCAAGCTCTTTAGTTAGATTATTTGTTTGTGTATTTCTGTATCTTTCCTCACCAGATTCACAAGGCGAATGATGATTACAAGGCAAATGAAAGTTGAAAATTGTGTCTAGATGCTGCTATTTTCTGAATTTGCATCAATATCAAACTCTGTTCCCAGTGATCTTCCCATTGAAGAGGAGGACTCTCTCAGCCAGTCTTCACCTCGGACGCCCAAATTAGTAGTACCAAAGAAAGCATTCTTGGAAGGAACAACTCCAAGAAGACTGCAAAATCATATGAATTGGGCCCTCAACTCTCCAGCAGATGGTTTATAGGGTGTGTTACTGATTACCTTATGGCCTATTGAATTGAGGCTACAAGCAACGAAACTTTCTAAACCTTCTTAACGAACCATCATCAAACCCTACAACAATGGTGCAGCAGCAGATGGTTTTCTTGGAGGAAGTAATTCATGAGTTGGATGAATTGTGTCACTAATTAGGAAAATACTGTGACACTTAACTTTGATTTTGTGTATTTTATTTGTAGTCCTCTGTTACCTGGAGATTCCTCCTGATCATGAACTGACTGCTTTCCAATAGTTTAGTTCCTTCCTGCCATTTTAGTTAAGAATATAACTACTATTTCTAACTGTAAAATTCTAAATTTCTAAGCCATCCCTCCGTAGTTGTTCCGAGTGGAATTGCCAATTGGCCCTTAATACATTTGATAGAAGAGAACAATATGACTCAACAACAGTGCTAAGAATGAATTATATGGTTTGTCTACTTGCCAAGACTTTAGTGATTGTAGCATCCTGCATATATTAATTTTATCAAATTAACGAGCGAAAGGGGGCTAGGTTATGATGTGAATTCCCGAATTCTAAGGTTTTACTTATTTCAAACAAGACATTAAAGTTTGCCCCTCAATCATACTCCAAATACCCCAAAAGTGGTGGAAATAGGCCCATCATATATTATTTGGTACAGTTTTTTTGGTTACAATTTTATTTGGTTCATTAACGATACACAATATGTTGCTGGACAGAAAAAAGAATTGGCCGAAATTCCAAAATAAAAATTGCTAAATTTGGAATAAATAAGACTCTCACACAGAACATAAACATATTTATCTACATAGGGAAGTGTGATGCAAATTGCATAGCTTTTACTTCATTGTCCATTCGTGCCATCAACTTGTTCCTAATACACCACCATTGTTCACTTCATGTCTATGTCAGAGTTTTAAACTGGACTAGGGACTAGAGTCACCGACCTCACAACAAAAGAAGAGAAAACAATAATTATGTATTTATTTAAGTAATAAGTTAAAAATTGCGGTCTATGTTGCATGAATACGGATACGATGACATGAATTTTTTTGTGAATTTTCCACATAAGTATCTGATATGATGTCGGACATGAGTGTCCGACACGACATGGCACGACACAACACGACACGACAAAATGATATTTTTAGAAATATCGATTCATTAGATATTAGTGTTTACAAGAATTGGATTTTCTATTCCCCATAAACAGAAAAAACATATTTTAACCCAAACAAAGGAAAGGCCACGTGACGGGCCAGAGTATTAAGTGTGGGCTTAATCCACTGTAAAAATCAGGCCCATCAAATCAATTTATATATATATATATATATATATGGCTTCCCTTAACCCACGTTCTCACCACGTAATCAAATACTTGGAATTCCGATCCTAATCCTTTCCGTTATGAACTATATATATCTTCCTAATTTTTTTTTTTTTTTTTTATGATGCATCAATCTTGATGAAATTAACATATACCAGCAATTGTAGAATGTTTGTTTCAAGAATAATAAATCATGTAATTAGACTACATGCATGTTTAATTAAATAATAGTGCCAAATTTTATATTTAAGTTTGCTATTATTTTTTTAATATTTAAATTGTTGAAAATATTGGAGAAGATACATAGACGAAATAACAATGTACATAGATGCAAATATAATCGCGCCGCTCTAAAGTTTTCTTAAATAAAAAAATTGACTAAAGGGTTTAACAAAGTATATATGCGTATTTTTTGGCTTATGTTAGTTAGGTGAATTTCTAATTTTAGTATGTATATTTTTTGATATTGTAATTTTGGTGTGTATTTTTTTTTATATTTCAACTTTGGGGTAATCTTCTTTTTGAATAAGAAGAATCACTGTAGTGAACAGTGATTCCGTTTTTTCAAAAAGATGATTTAATACAAAAATTTACGAGTTTATATATGCACTTATAAAATTTTGTATTAAATACTCTTTTTGAAAAGCGGAATCACTGTTCACTACAGTGATTCATCTTATTCAAAAAGAGGATTACCTAAAGTTGAAATATAAAAAAAATACACACCAAAATTATAATATATAAAAAAAACCACACTAAAATTAGAAAAAACCAAAAAATGAATTTAGTAGTTGATTGGAGGTGTCGCGATCAGTATTAAAGGAATTTATGGTTGACCACAAGTCCCATAACGTCATATCCTTTTATGTATTTATTAAAAATAATAAATGAAGAAAGGCAGCTGGTTCCAATGCGTGTGGTCGCCAAGAATATACTAATCCATGATTCTTTCAGGGAATAAAAGTTTGTCCCGCAATTATGCACCCTATTAAAACATTTTATAATAAGATATTTCAATTTGAAAATAAGAATTTACAATATATATGTGCCCATAAGGTCAGAAGTATATTATCATAAACATAAGAATTTCAAGAATTCTAATCTTATATTAGTATTTCCGATCTTTCTACGAGTTTATAAGCTTATTTTATTTCGTAAGAAGATAAAATGTTTTATCCATTTTCAATTCATATTAAAAGATTTATGGATTAAAATGTCTTTCAGTATTATGTCTTACGTTGATCGATTAGGAACTCGGATGCATCTATGTCCACGTCTAAAATTCTATAAATATACATGCTTATTGGAATTCTACAAATATTCTAATTTCGATTGATCAAATACAAATTCTTATAATAGAAGTAACCTTTTGAAACTTTTTTTAGTGGGAGCACTAAAAATTTCTAACCATATGAGACTCTTGAAATTAAAGTAGCTAGGAATAGGTAGCAAATAGTGTAATAAATTTTTATTGGATTTTTATTGAATTGTGTAATATATTCTTGAATCTTGGTCGTGTGTACATATTACGAATAGACATGGAAACTGAGTAAAGTCTAAGTTGGTCTCTGTTATTCCTTGAATGGCATTATTAACGCATTAAAACTCTCTTTGGGGAAAAAATAAATAAATTATATGGCTTGAAATACAAGGCAAGCCCTCAACAATATTTTCCAACTCCCTTCAATCACTCAAATTTGTCCCACTAAGTGGACTAAATAAAAACACAAATAGTTTATTCAAATAAATAAATAAATAGTTCATCAAAACAAACAAATATTCTCTGAACATTTTTCAAACGAAAACCATATAAATACATTTTAAGAGTTTGCACTATCATAATAATAGAGGAAAAAATAAGTTAGTTCCCAAATTATGATAATTTTTTTTAATTTTTATTTAAATTTTGAAATATTTTAAGTTGATATCGAATTTTATTAAAATTTTCAGATTGTAATCTTAAGCTATTTTTTAGTAACACATGAGCTGTAATTTTCAATAAAAATTATAATTTCTGACGAAAAATTAACATCAACATATCCTAAGATAACATTTCATATAAAATGTTAACAAAAATAATTCCTCTCTTTTCCAGTAACAGAGGCCAACAAATGAGATATTTGTAATCTATTAACTGATTATAAGAGGTAAAAGTATTGTACGATAAAATGATTTAGTGATTCAAGCGTGTATTAATTTAATTAAAAATTTCGTCTTCAGAGTCTTGAATGCGTAGGTATCAATGATAAAAGGAGTTGCATAACTTATTTGTTTTGGTTAAAAACTTATACGTACGCCTTAATGATTGAATACACTTGATAAAAAAGAACAAACATGTAATATTCCCAATTTCAAAATAAAGAAGCCACGAGCCATCCATATTTAAATCGAGGCAATAACTCATTAATTTACCCAAAAATCCTTGTAATTCGTGCAAAACACTTAATTTGTCACGCATACTTGTTACAATAATAACAAAAAGTCGACACTTTTCTAGGTGAAAATGTCCACAACTGAGTGTGCAAAACCATCTTTTTTGGGTCTATTACTTTGAATGATTGAGGGCATTTTTTAATTCCGAAACTGCGGGACCTTAATTAACTCAATTAATTAAACCCATTGATATTGATTGATGATAATTATTAACCATGCATGAACATGACGGTATCATGCAAGAGTAGGCCCGCTTTCAATATTTGGGTAGCATGTTCAATCTTTGACTCGATCGTTAATTGTGTCTAATTTTCTTTGGAAATTCAAATGAAACCTTTTGATTGTTAGAGACAATCACGAGCAAAATGATCGAGATTCATGATGTTTTTGTCCTAAAAAGAGGTGGGAAAGCCGCCCTTTATATTTTTAAATGGAATCCACGCTGCTACGTAATTATGTTTTTTTGGATGTATCATGTATGTATGTGTATTCTCAAAATTAGGGTTTGATTGGACTTTTAAGATCAATTTAGATGTTGGGTAGTTAGGGACTTAGGGTTAATTACTTTAATTAGGTGTTTCATATTTGAAGTTCTCGATTTGTATCTGTTAGTAATAAGAAGAGTTTTATACTTTAATATCAAGGTACTGTTCAAATCTATAATAGATGAGATGTAATATTGAATTTCTCAATATGTAGCTATCACTGGTGAAACCATCTATACGTTGATGTTGATGACTCTTTTAATTTTAAAGTAGGGGGAATATCATATTTGGTCTCTGGAATTGGGAGTTTGTGTTACTTTAATTTGTAAATTTCAAAAGTAACATATAAGTTTTCTTGTGCTACAATTTAAAATGTCCCAACAAAGTCCCTCAATAGCTTTTCCGATGAGATTATGGAC
The DNA here is from genome assembly GCA_037834125.1 of Lippia alba. NCBI lineage: Eukaryota > Viridiplantae > Streptophyta > Magnoliopsida > Lamiales > Verbenaceae > Lippia > Lippia alba. The sequence goes on along the minus strand of JBBMKE010000010.1, from coordinate 18,841,208 downwards.
GGAAAAAATTATGCGTGCACATGTCGTGCATTTAGGAAGGGCATTTTCGCCCTTTTCTTTTAAAACTTTTTCACCCACCGCATATTTTCATCAACTTCAATACTTAATTACATAGTCGACCCTAAACTAGTCACTCTAACTTCTTCAAAACAATCATATAAATTCTTGTACTGATCTTTGCAGGACCGTGAAGCATTTCATGAACATTTGACGCACATGCAATTTTTCTGACCACACTCTCACCAGAAAGACCATCGAGGGATCACTTCGTTAAAATTAGTAACATTAAAAAACTTATCTATTACTTTAAAATTTTAAGAAACCACAATAACACAAACTTGAAACTCCAAAAACTAAACATGACATTATCCCTTCAAATTTTCTAGTACATGTAATATCAACAACGAAAGTCCCGATCGACGTGCTCGACTATATGTGACCCCCTACTTGTTTAATTAGTAATTCTTTTGATCACTATGATATCCTCGCTTAGTCATTGCCATACCTAGCCGCACACTAAGTTTATTAATTTTGGTAATTATTTTGCACAGACATATGTATATACTATGATGTCAAAGTAATTTTGATGAGAGATTTACCAGAAGAAATTGTGACAGAGATAAATGACTATGGGTATAGTTTTGTAGCTTCACATGTGTGTTGGGGCGCCGCTGTCTGGGAACGACATTCACACATATAGACAGAAAGCATATAAAATAGGGTTTCCACATACAGAGAGAGAGAATCCAGTGAAGATATATTTGCAGTTAGGAATGTGATATGTTTCCCATATTCCAAATCATAACTTGCAACTTGACCTATACGAAAAAGATAACATGCCGCAATTAATGTCAATAACCTATTATTACTCTACTTTTTTCTTGTCTTTCATAATATATATTTGTTTTTTTCTTCGTATGTATAATTGAATTTGTTCTGCATTTCATGAGTTCCAATTTCTTTTAACTCATGTAATTAACACAAACCACACAGCATCAACGTGAGAGTAATACTAATCGGGGAGCTAGTGTGTTTGAGTAGAAGATACTTATTCAATTTCCGACATTAGCGTACAAAAATTTAAATCTACCAACCAATTATTTCACTTATTGAGATACGTACGGTTTTATGAGGATCGCCTTCGCCTCATCATTAGAGTCGAAAGGTGAATGTTTTGAGAACTCTTTCATCTAAGTATTTGTAATAGGATCATTCCCTATGATGTTCGAATATGATAATATATGTATTTTAAAAAAATTTACATGATAAATATTTGATATGACACGGCACGATACTATATGAGAAAATAACTCGAAAATGTCTTGTATCCACTTGTTTTTGTCTTCTTATGAATCTCAATGATGAGTAGCTAGCATTAAATGAAAAAAGAGCATCATCTTCGCACGAATCTGCACCCATACTGAGAAATAAGATCATATGAAAATACGTAGCATTTAATGGAGAATTAAAGTGTTCATATATCATATATGTACATATATGAGTTGTTCACATGAAACATAAATATATATATATATGAGGAAGGCAGGAGATGATCGTGGAGTTCGAATGTCCATTCACTTGGATAGGCTTCTCATCGAATTTGCATTTATTATATTTTCTTACGTACACAGATATTTCTAACAAGAAACCTAGTCCCATAATTTTTTTTTTTTTAAAAACGTAATGGGTGTTTTCAATTTCTAGTCACTAAAAATCAAGAATTATAATTATTAATAGTAATTGTTGGGACCATACTTAAAATGTAATATTAATATTTTATATTTTGAAATTCGACATTTCACTTATCTCAAATTTGATATTATATATACGTGTCAAGCTAATATGCTTTCAAAATTTTATGTTCAGAAATTCGAGATAAGTATAAAATTTAAGGATTGAAATCTTTTGATTGGTCACGCTAAATTTGTAAATATGTGAATTAATACCGATATAAAGTGCAACTTAGTGCATTAAATTCAAGATGAGCGAAGAATATGATACAAGCATTATAATTTCGGAAATAGTATTTTTTTCTATAATTCATTTTTATGGGTCAGAGTGAATCGAAGAAGTGAATCTTTTTAGTTAAATATGTTTACCATATATAATTCAATTTACCTTCAATGATAGATATTTTCATAGTTATTAGATTCACCGACCAACTTTATCCTATATATCTTAACTTATTAAGAACCACATAATCGTTACCCAAAGTTGGTCAGATTTTTCCTTTTTATCCGAAAATGTCTTATTTTTTAGGTTAAATTCTTTCAATATTTATTTCGTTTTGTCATAATCAACATACCAAAAGTCTATATTATCTCCAAGAGATTATTTTCTTTTAATATAATGCAAATAAAAATAACATTAAGAAATTAATTAACTTTGTCGCAAGTTAAGTTTAATACAGATAATAAATTATTAAGAATAAATCAAGCCAAAATTATTTTCCATATTTCCATCAAAAGTTAAAAAAAAAATCGATTAAATATATTTCAGGAAATAAAAATAAACCTAAGCTGCATGTGGAAAACATGACGAAAAGGACTCCATGATGGGTCGGGTACTGGATTTTCTGGTAGGGCAATTTAGGTAATTACAAAGATATATACAAGCAATCTAAGTGTGAATGTGTGATTATATATTGTATTACTTTAAAGCAAAGTTTTTTTTAAATAATCTTTTGTCAAAAGGGTATACTTTTCTAATTCTATTGGCCAAAAGTACGGATCAAACTATTATTAATTTATTATGCAAAAATCATGTTATTAATAACAATTGTGTATCTCGGAACTCGAATATAATTAAAAATTCATATTAATTAAGTTAGCATAGCATCTATGAGATGACATGTTTAATTTCAGATAATTGATACGCGTATGTTTGTCGGTGTAGAATTCAAATAAGGGTTGATTTCAAGTAAATGTATTGGTTTTCCAATTTTTTTTTAAAAAATATATTAAAAAACTAAGAGAACTCTCAAATTTTTCGTCAAATTTTGGCAAATTTAATATAACAGACTTTATTATAAGAAATGTTTTTTTTTTAAATTGCAAAAGCATCTATCAGTGAGGGACAAAAAGCATTTCAGGCCTTATTAGAAGGTGTGCTAGCTAATTAGAAGAGTTGATTACATTACGTACCTAACTAAAAAAAGGAAAAAAAATTATTTAAGTGACAAACTTATCCATATGAAAAGGGGCTCATTATATTGATCTGGGAAACTTATATACTTGCTAACTAAGGAAGCTAGTGCATGATTTCCCTTTCTTGTAAATAAAAGGGAATAAAAAGTAGTAATAAAAAGTGTAAAAAAAAAATATATATTTTGGGCCATTGTCACCACTTGATTAGGCTTCTTGTGGTTTATATAAAATGTAATTACTTTAAATTTCCATCCATCTTTTTACCACTAAAAACATATATATTTATATAATGAATTCATAAAAGTCGTAAGAACCAAAAATAAAAGTAGTCGTAGTGCATGGCCATGCCCGATCACATTATTGTCTTTTCCAAGTCTCCTTCTTCACCATTAAGGCTTTGATTCTTCAACCTTCCTAAAAGGAAATTCAAATACTTGTAAAAGTTCTACAATAATTTATTTTATTTGTGCACAATTTGAAATATGCATTAGGTCACTTCTAAGCAGCTTTCAAGTCTTTAACGAAAGTAACATTTCAAATTTTTATATACATATAGTTCTTCTTATTTTACCTGAAATGTTGATGGTGCATGGTCTAATATCACTGAATAGTCATTCAGAATTTGCATTAGTAGGACTACTCCGAGCGGTTGACGATCGAGAGGTGCTAAAAATGGTCTTGCCCCAACGGTTAATTATGGGTCCTTCCTGCTAGGAAAAATACGAGCGTTTGAAAGTCAAATTGGGGAATCTAGGGCAATGTTAGCTCAATTTTATTTTTTTTTTATGTTCAAGTTTACTAACCTCATATGAACATTTAAATAAGCGTTTAGAGACAAAAATGAAGCTATTGTAACTTGTATATAATAGTAAGACAAGAGTCTTTATGTTATTCAGTTGCTAAAACATACAAGGGATATAGTCCTAAACGCGTGGCCCAATAAGATGACGTCAGGAATAAAGCATTCGTAGACATACAAATTAAAAGCAATCGTAAAAGTGGTTGTAGCAAGTGTACGAGCCCTTTAATTAGGTAGGTCCCTTGTGATACGAGCCCAACAGATGACAACGTTGAGGGCTGCTGGACTCAAGATACGAGGGGTGCCCTTGAGTAATTTGATTAATCTTATCAATTATGTTGGATCGTTGGGGTGGTTCAGGATATGTTATCATGTCTACGTGATATTCTTTAAATGGACGTGGAATGTTGATGTGATCGTATTATATTTATCTACATCAGTGGTATAATTAAATATAATCAATTTATTAAAATACCAAGAAATTCATTACAATTGTAAGGTGAAATAAATTTGTAAGGTATTTGAATTAGAACGTTTAAAGAAAATAATTTCTTTATTTGTTTTAATGACTCGTTTGAGAGTAAGATGACCGGTTTATTTACAATAAGAGTGGATTTTTTTTTTCATTTAAGTGAGAACAAATTAATTATAATTAAACAATCTCCGGGAGCCGATAAGAACCATGCAATTAATTCCAAATGCATGGCAACAACATGCATAATTTGATTGGCTATTAGGAAAAGACTCAAAAAAGGTTTAATTTGTGGGAGATGCCATCATCAACAAAAGGCCTTTGCAATTTGTCATGGATCATTATTTTTTTTAAAAAATTCTCAATTTTTTTTTTGGTCATGGATCATGTGATTACCTATTTTGTTAGACCCCATTAACACACACAACTATTTGTGCATTATACAATATATTTTCTTTTTGTATTATTACTGGAGGTCCCCCCTACTCATACTTGGTATGGTTCAACACGTGTAATTAAATAATTACTTGTGGATAAAAAGAGAAAGATTATATACAAGAACTCCGTCAGCCCAACATGCAACATACTGCTAACTTTGATGTATATACATATGGCCATAATTTAAAAGAAAATGATGATGTCGTTAGTTAAAAATGACTTCATTAATGTATAGACTCTTCAAAACTTAATTATATAATATTCTTTTTGTATAACTGGGGAAAAAACAATAAACATGCATGCTAGAGTAGCAGAGGTTGGTATAATATATATATATATATATATATATATATATATATTGAGGGATAAGTAAATATAATTATTGATATGGTCCAGTTGCATATATAAACTAAACAAAGCCAAGTGGAAATACTGGCTGTATTATTATGAAAGAAAAAGTGAAAAATTACAGTGGAATAATTGATGTGAGGACTTTTTTGATACGAATTTTGACTTCCAAGAAAATTTATTTCTCTGAAACTATTTATTTATTTATATATATATTGCGACTGGGAGTGGGAGGGATCTTATGACTTGACAAGCATTGGCGGACAAAGGAGAAGATTATGCTTTATTGCGTATAATTCTTGCAGGAAATTCTCTGAACCAAAAATATCAATGTCAATTTCGAGGAAAATTATATATGTACACAGTAATGAGCGTACATCATCTCCCAAGATGACACTTTCAGTGTTAAGTGTTAACCATTCAAACATCAGAAAAACAAAAATAAGAATTTTAAGTTTTAGTGTTATCAGTATAAATTTGTGTATGTGCATGCATTATTTGTAGGGATTACTCGTCTCCTTAATGACATTCAATATGGGAGTTGTACTGTATGTTGTTTAGTGAGTTGAGGTAAGAAATTTTTGGATCAAAACTTGAATCTGTTGAAGCCAATATAATCATATCATTGAAGATGTGTACCAGTCACACTTGTTATATTGATTAGTTATTTTTATTAAAATTTGCCAGAATCGCATGATAAATATAAGACACTTTATGTCCGTTATATAAGTTTGTTTAAATCAGATTTATGTGAGAATTATTTATAAATTAAATTGATTCGAACTTCTAAGGCAATAATCGCTCCATAATAATGATAGTTTTTTTTTAACACACAAGCACACCCAAGTGGGTATTCGAACCCGAGACCTCGCCCTTAAAAATGAATCCAATTACCGCTTTGATCAACACTTGTTGGCTCCATAACAATGATAGTTGTTTACCCTAGAACTCAGACACGATATTTCTAATTAAGATAACATAACGATGAAATACTGAGAATACACAATTTCATAATTTTGAAGCCATATATAAGTGTAGAGGTATATATTTATTTAGAAAAAGACTTTATTCTTTTCTCCTTCTTTGTGTAAATGATGAATACATACATACTTATATAATGGAACATATATGGATGCATTATATTTATGTGTTATTAGTTGGTTTTCCTTATGTCCACTAGAATGTTAATGCTTATCCATTCGAGTCAATTTTGTAGATGGGGCAATGGGGAAGAAAGACATACATCACTTGTTCTCTAAGGCAACCTTTGAGAAGGACAAAAGAAAGGGATTGCTCATAATATGTTGGATTTGAGAGAGAAAGAGCAAGATATGCTTTTATGGAAATAAATATGTTTGATCAACAACACCACCTAATATTAGACAAACCCATGTAAAGTTAAGACCAAAAGGAAATAAAACCACCAACTTTTTCTGAACCTAACCCTTCATGGTTAGCTCAACAAATTAATACATCTTTCAAATTCGGGATTAAATTTCGATGATCTGCATGCTGTGTTCACATCGTATTATAATTAATATTACTTCGATCGAACTCAGATCATTTATAATTTTATCCTCCTCCAACAGAAAAAATGACTCTTATTGAATTATTTTACTTCAGAATGTTGTTTTTCAAACTTTTTACAAGATACAAAATCAAATCCTCCCAAAATCTAGGTCATAGATTCAGCAGCCAAAAAAGGGCTTTGTCTTGGCATTGCAAAAAGTTAATAAAAGAGATAAAATTGTTGTCCACCTCACCCTTCACAAAGATCTTTCACATGCCCCTTTAATTCCTTATTCCCTCCCAAAATCTTCCAACAAAATCTCATCACTATACGGGAAATTCTTGTATGCATCGAGTGTGGACCCCGGTGCATGCACCCACTATTATTATAATAGTAAAAAAATATTTTTTTTATTTTTGAATTTCTTTTTGTTTTTTATTCAATTTTTTAGGAATAAAAAAGTATAATAGTAAAAAAAAATATTTTTTTTATTTTTGAATTTCTTTTTGTTTTTTATTCAATTTTTTAGGAATAAAAAAAGGGTGGGTGCATGCACCGGGTCCACACCCGGTGCATGCAAGAATTTTCCTCACTATACCAAAGAAATTTCAAACCCTCATTGTCCAGCTCCACTCCATATGCACCTTTTGATTTCTAGAAATTAAAACCAAAATAAAAGAGGGAGCACTAATGCACCTCCTTTATTGGGTTTTTTCCTTATTCAAAGTATGTATGAGTTCTAACAAATGTATTCCTTTGACTTTGAGGAAAATGAAATCTAGCACAACATTTGGAGAATCTTGGC
>JBBMKE010000010.1:18757663-18774288 GCA_037834125.1 Lippia alba | reverse complement strand
TGTGTAAAAGCATTTCTCATAAAACTACCAAAACATTTGATTGGCGTTTCACACAAATAATTAATGAAACATCAAAACATGTATTGCTATTTCAGATATTCAAGGATTTTTTTGTAAATATATTAAACCACAAGTTTGCTAATGTAGCTCGCCTTGTTTTCCTTGTTTCCAAAGTATGGTATCCATCATAATGCAAGGAAAGAAGAGAACATATAAAAGATTTAATTATATATCAAGACTAAATTTTATAAAGTCAGTAGCGATAAATTCAATTAATTAATCTTTTCATCTTTTATCCTCAAATTTTCATCATATCTTATTTGGTTCTCCTATGGCCATATATAGTCTACATATTGACCTTTAGGTAAGGTCGCGCCATTTTTCATGATTAGGGTGTTGCATATGTTTTGGTTTCTGATTGGTCGGGCAACTTGAACTGAATACTTTAAACAATCTTTTCTCCTATTTTCTGTCAGGAGTACTGAATTTCGCATGTGGTCCCAACTCATCAACTTGCCATACATTATTAAATGTTTTTGCTTCAGCATTAATAGAAAAAGGTAAATCTAGGGTTTCCTTGCTCAATATTTTCCATTAATAGAATTCATCCTGAGATGCATGCATCTTTCAATTAAAAGTAAATAAAAAATTTTGACACTTATTTTCTCTTAAATGTAAATATTTAAGCTAAAAAGTATGGATTTAACATAAACTAGTATTGATTAAATTGAATTAAGTTGTAGTTAATTAAAAATTCCTAGATATGTAGAATGGGTCTGTGACATACGGGCATATATAAAGATTGATTCAGAACCAGAAATGCCTCATTACTTAATATGGGTATAATACAGAATGGGGGTTTTCTATAATCAGAAACCAAAGTAAGTTGCCACTTTAAGCCTTCAAAGTTGGATCAGCTTTCTTGATTGTTTAAGCATTTAAACTCTTCCAGATGTGCAGTGTTTCATTATTAATTTGAGAGTGGTCGAAGCCAGAAACAAATTTGCAGACACCAGTAACGATTCCATGGATAGTTATGGGCAAAACCTTTAATTTTGAAAGGATTATCATATTTAATTTGTAGCAGTTAATAATTAACATGGTAGTTTGTACCCAAATAAAAAATTAGCATGTAATAAGTTGTGGCCTCAAATAAGAAAATTGAAGACACCAGATATGTTTCACATTTATTAGTCGATTCTCATTTTTACCGAGTCTAAATCAATGAAATGCCTAATGTTTTCTGGAAATTCTTTTACGCCAGGTCTAATGTGATGGTGTAGTGTATTATACTTGTTGTTTATTAGCCATTATCTTTAAAAATTATTTATCAATCGCACATAAATGATTTAATAAAATTAGTTTATCTTTTACGAATTGTGAATGCCACTATTTTAAAAACTAAAAAGTAAATTCTTATTCCTAGATCAATAAACTCGATACTATGATAGTCGAAATATAATTGAAGACATATCAACGATTAGGGGCGGATCCAGGAATTTTCGGCAGTCGGGGCTGGAAATTCTTGGACCTTTACGTTATATTTAACCATATATGTTTTTTCAAACCATCAAATGTGAAAACCAAATATTGATGCATAATTACAATACGATGTCAAATTAAAAAAATAATTTATCAGTTAGCACGTTTAATAAACATATAAAGTGTGAATATTTTACAAAAATACAAGGCTTAACATTTTATAAGAACTAGTAACTATTGCACACTCGTTGCATATGCAAATGAAAAAAAAATTATTTATTTAAATATATGAATATAAAAGAATAAAGTATGAAAAAATTGAGAGAAAAAGGTTTATTATATAAAAGAAAAGAAAAAAAAAAGAAATAGTATATAAAATTGGGTATATCACTTTTTCCTTTTTCTTTTGGGGGGACGGGGGTGAGGGGAGGGGTGGGGGGTAGGGGTTGGTGGGGGCGGAAGCTCCCCCTTCGCCTATGCTGGCTCCGCCAGTGTCAACGATCACTCTACGAAATAATGATGAGTGTCTAGCTAAAATATATAAGAAAAAATATTTTTAATCATCCAATTCTCTCTTTTTTACAATTTACTATTTTGACAAATTTTCATCGCATATCGACATTTGAATTTTTTTAGTGGTTTTGGTGAAAATACGATTAATTGATATATATGTTTTATAAAGATGCTACATGTCATTTTTTTAACAAAAATTAAATCACTAAAAAAAATTTAGATGTTTGTGTATCATAAATACAAGCATTAGATAACGGTATGCAATGAAAGTTTGTTAGAATTATAAATTGCAAATTTACATAAAATTCAAATAACAAAAAAAATTTCCCTGAAAAATATATGATCATTACGTAGGTATAATGTATTCATTAAATTAATATTGGTTGCTACAGTAAAAGCAAATTATTTCAAATTATAGTACAGATTACTGTCATCAATTGTACTTGATGCAACAAAGTAGTCCAATTACGAATCAATATATATGCTGATCTTTCTCGTACTTGGTTACTGTTGCTATATTTGGCATATTACTAGTTTGTACTATGTACAAAGTATATGCACATAAAATGCTAAATAGAAATACACCCACTGTACCCCGGGAAAAAAAAGAAAAAAAAAAGGGACGAAACATGCAACGACAATGTGTATAGAATTAATCAATATTGAACAATCCCTAGTGATGGTATATTTTATGGGCAATTTTAGTTTATTATGACGAAAGTATCGTGCATTTAGGAGTTAGGAGACAAAGACATGAATGCTTGGTCTAAGCTCAATTTTAAATAGTTGATAGCATAACATAAGGAAGACAATTGTTTTGAAATCAGTTTTAATATCAGTCAGATTAGATATTAGAGCATCACACTTCATAAGGCATTCGAGACTTACAATATTATGTCCTCGGAGATATTCATAACATCTGCATTTTAATTATGAACATGCATGATCTCCTATTATTTCATATTGACCGTTTATCTAATCAGACTGTAACTATTAGGAGATCGAAAAACTCGTATTTATGTACATGAAGTGAGTGTGCCCACACATAAATAAATATTGATACCATAAATATCTCATACATTACAAATAAATTCACATATTTAATTCTCTCCCTACTCCCTAGCTTTGAATTGAAAGCAATCTGAAATGAATTTCAAGTTTATGATACTGATTTAATCATCAGTGTATATACGTCAAGTCAAAATGCAACTGGTCTACCGTTGCTTTGTGTCATTTCAGTTTGGAATTGCTCACTTCATCAAACAAATACTTGAGTACCCTTATCTATCAATCTCCCAAAGGACATTCGCTCTCAAATAGCATAATATATATACATATATGTATTTATTTATTTTGCATAGTAATAATATTTAATATATAGCTTGGTGCATCAAAAAATATATATGTATAGTTTGGATTTATTAATTTTGTATTTTCTTATATGGCGTACTGACATTCAAAGCTTTTCAGCAAATCAGGAAAGAGTATCCTGAGAATACTTTAGAATTAAATATGGGAATGTGAAAGAAGTGAGGGAGCATGTGAATTTGCAGACTGTTCCATTTACGATGTAACTGGTAGCGTATCATCTCTGCTATTGTATTGAATGCGAGAGATTCTTAATTTGATTGATTTATATGTTTCGTTTTTACAATTTATTAATTTATTTTCTTTTTTTTAAAGACTTGTCATCTGTATTTCAAAACATATGTGTCAAAAACATATTTTAATAGTTAATACATATAATATATATATATAATATAAATTTAAATGATTTATTTTCTCTTGTGACAAGTGTTTGGATGGTCTCTTCATTGTTGAAATAAGGGACAATATAGATACTCTGTTGTTATCATATTTATTGCTCTTAATTAAATATGTCGAATGTAATAACTATAATATTGTATTCTCCCAAAATTGGGATTTGCTGTGACAAATTGAAAATATAGAATCATAGTTCATAGCCAGGTCAAAATCAAACTCTTTTTCTTTTTCTTTTTGTTTAGGGGAAAGATTGTACCCGTTTTATTTTATTTTTCTTTTTTGGTACTCAAAATTATCTCGAAATATGACAACAGTGTATTGTATACATATGCACAATATTGATGCTGAAGCCTAAGCAAATTTGGGCCCCAGGTAATAAGGGTCTTATTATATAACAAGATATATGGTCCATTATTTATAGCCCATATATGAAAAAATATATTCTTGCAGTCAAGTTTCCAACAACTTGATTCCTAATTTAGAATATATATTCCATAGGGATAAATACACTCACCCCCATCCTTTGGGGCTTGTGCACTTCCCCCCCTCCCTTCAAATCGTGCACGTTGTTCCCTCACTTTTGAAAATTTGTGCACTTTGCCCCTTTCCGGCGGAATATTCCGTCGGAATTTATGAAAATTTTTTGGTGTAATTTCTAATGACAAATTCATACAAATTGGATGTCAAATGTGTTGATATTATACATCAAATTGAAAGTATTGATATAAAGAACACAATGATTGTTTCAAAATTAAAATCCGACAACCAATAAAGGAGAAATCGTCGGTCAAAGATGGTGCATACCGACGAAGCTTTGCACGTGAATCCAACGCTTTTGATGGCCAATGGAGTCGAATGGGGTATGGGTATTGTTCGTCATGGAGAGAGTAACACGATTGTAGTAGTGTTAACTCTTGGGTCGCCGTATCTAAGGAGAAATTGATGGTCAAAGTACATTCCGGCGGTGAGTGTATTTATCCCTATTCCATAAAAGAAAGATTAAAGCTGATTTATATCAATAAAAGAGATGATAATGAACGTGATTGTGAATAATATTGCAAATAAGGAAACATTCAATATTTCACGTCAGGAAATTAATTAACACTAGTAATCCCGGATCGATGCTTGTGCAAATAATAAACTTGTATTTATTTAAATATATATTAAATTAAAAAATTTATATCAATATTTATTTTATAATTAATTTTAACATGATTAGAAAATAAAAATATAATACAAAATAGAAATTAAAAAAATAGAGAAAGAATAAAATAGAATACAAAAAACTAAAAGTAAATTGAGAGAAAAAAGAAAAGAAGTAATTAAGAGATAAATACCGTTAATACATGTGAAGAAAGGAATAAATAAAATAAAATAAAAATTAATTTTAGAGTCCAATAGCAAGCCTGGATGGAATGAAGGGGAAAGATTTACTAATAAATCAATCAAAAGAACCAAAACATAAAGATAAGACTAAGCTCTTGATCGATGTGGTGTAGACGAGCCCCGGGAGCAAAGCGTTCTTGCTCGTTCCTTGGTTGGAAAGGGCAGAGTTCTTGGGGTTGGGTCTAGAGCGAAGGAAATAGATGTGTGACAGAGGTAAGCAAGCTACCTCGAACGAACTTGAGTATGATAGTATAGATGGCCATATATATGAAAGTTTAACTTGAACACTTGATCAAATAATCCACTTAAATCATTCTATTCTCGCAATTAATATTTTAAATTTTATTGAGATGGTTGTTAAGTCAATAAATATCTAACTTCCTTTAAAGTCGCATTTTATTTCGAAAATCTTTCGTTTTTTCCGGAACCCATTCTTTATTTAGGGGAACCTTTGTTATTATCGAGGATACGCTCGTTTAGCTTGTATAGTGATAAAGGGAACAATTACAATCACACTCTCTTAAGTCTTAAGAATAAAGCGTGTTCTCTTTAGTTGGAATTTTTCTGAAAATCGATATCATTAGCTGAAAGTTAGATAGAGATCAACTGTCGACATGGAATGCGACTTTTACCCTAAAAAAACTGACACTCAGAAGTGGTTCAACTGTCAAGATAACAAGGAAAACGAAGTTCAGAAAATGTTGCCAAACTGTGGGGATTACGGGAAATCTTGTTTGGACTATATTTATGTAATGTTAATTACCAATAATTCTATTGGAATTCTTTCAGGTTGGTATAATCATATATAATTCTCCTAAATTCGATATTTTTAAAGAAATATCCGAAACACATGCTACGGTTTGCCGTAGTTTATAATGGTAATCAAGTAAAGTAAATATTAATCGGTAATTGTTAACAATTAATTAGGATACTCAAAGTTAATTAGGAACCTAATAAAATTTTGATCTTTAAGTATATATATCTAGTCAAACACTACTTAGGTACATGAATAAGGTGAGACATGATTTGTATTAGGCCATGTTGCAAGTTGAAACTGGATCTCATTTCTTTCTAAATATTTCTTTACTTACCACCCAAGAATACTAATTAAAATAAAATTATTTATGTGACCCTTAATTGAGGGGAAAAATAATCATATCATCTTATAGTAGGTCCAAACCTTAAACTTGTTATACTTATCAATATACACATTAACCTCAATTTTAACATTGTTTTCACATAAGATTGTTAATCTAGAAAACAAATTAAAATTCTCAGTGGAAAATGTAAAACGTTAGTACTTTCACAATTCAGAGGACCCAAAAGTGTACCAAAGCATATTATCTAAAATGAGATAATAAAAAAAAGAAATTTAATTTGATAAGCTTTTTAAGATTTTAATGCATAAGATATATTTGTAAACAACAAACAAATCATAAAAATAATGATATAGCACGAATTTTCGTGTGACACGGCATGAAAAATGGACCAATCCAAAGGCCAGCCTCTTTAAATTACAAATTAGAAAAAGAAAAATAATTGAAAAGGTTTACTTTCTGATATTTACACCAACCAAACTGCAATATTTTAAATTTATTCAATTTACATCAGATCTCACAGCTCCTTTTACAAGAAACACCTTCGTCATACAGCTCACCGAGTATTTGATAGTTCTAAATCCCCCCATTTTAGGATTCCGTTTTGTGGGATTGAGTTTTGATAGTTCTAAATCCCCCCATTTTAGGATTCCGTTTTGTGGGATTGCGTTCCGGAAAACCAGCAATGGCGGCTGGAGCATCCCGTAAGATATCTGCAGCCTCCGCAAGAGCTCATACCCGGAAACCAAAGGCCAACACTTGTTCAGTGTTTTCAGGTGGGATTTACTTTCTGTTTATGGTTTTCTTCTCTTATATCTGTTTATGGTTTTCTTCTCTTATCTTGTCGCACTGATTTTATTTGAATTGAAGATTCTCTGTTTGTTGTCTGAATACATATGTGGTTTAATGGCTACTTATGATTGCTGTTTGTGTGTAAAGGGCTTAGGATTGGAAGGGAATCTTTGAGTTATGTTTAGATTAAAGCTTCTTCGTTGATAGTGCCTTATATGCCTGCAATGCTGGTTTTTGTGGTTTGTATGTGGTCCAGTGAACTTCAGTTTCCATTGGGCAATTTTGGTATGATTTGCTAAAAAGGCTGGATCTTGATATTTGGGTGCTGATAGAAACCCTTTTTTTGCATATGCAATGTGACCAGTCTGACATTAATTGCAGCAAGAATAATGTGAAATGACATGTAGGGTGTGGTTAATTATGTGGGCTTAATGTTCTCTTATTCAAGAGTTCCCCATACAAATAATTCCACCTAATTTTATTGTTGTTGGTCAGACTTCACACACTAAAAGCCTAAAATGTTTCAGGGATGTTCAAGAAAATTGTACTGGTTGGATCGGTGGGGCTTATGGCTTTTGCATATCAGGCAACAAGGCCTCCTCCTCCAAAGACATGTGGCTCCGCTGATGGGCCTCCGGTTACCGCATCAAGAATACAGCTTAAAGATGGCAGATACTTGGCTTACGAACAATTTGGTGTCTCGAAGGATATTGCAAAGCATAAAATAATTTTTGTTCATCCCTTTGATGGTTGCAGGCATGATGTCGGGGCAATTACCTCAAACCTCTCTCCGGTAACTTGCTTTTCCCTTATATGCAGCTTAATTCCTTCTAAAGACAACTGCTAACTTCTTTTGTTTTTGGGATAATTACACTAACATACCCTGAGGTTTGGCATAATTGCAGAAACTTCATTTGAGGTTTGAGAAATTATAGAAACTTCCTTGTCCAAGAATTTTTATTGAATTTGGGTTGATCAATTTTGTTGACGGCATCTCTAACATTTTATAGAAACTTCCTCAAACTTACTGATCAAGATTTGGTTTTAAGCTCATTACTGTAATCGCATTCATTATGCCAAACCTTCGGGTATATCAGGGAAGGTTTTGTAGTATCTCAAATCTTGGGGAATTTTGTGTTGTCAGGGTCCAAACAACAGGGTTTTCCCGTGTAATTATTCCTTTCCTTTTTCACAATTTTCAACTCATTTACAGGATATGGTTGAAAGTAGAGGAATCCACATTGTTTCGTTTGACAGACCTGGTTATGGAGAGAGTGATCCTCACCCTAACCGCACGGTTAAGAGCTTGGCGTTAGACATCGAGGATCTTGCTGATAAATTAGGCTTGGGGCCCAAATTTTATGTTGTTGGATTTTCCATGGGAGGACAGGTTATCTGGAGCTGCCTCAAGTATATTCCTCACAGGTATATTTCCACTAAAATTAGGGATAATTACATCTAAATCCCTTGATATTTGGCTAAATGCAACCCAGGCCCGTCCAGGTATGGGGAATTACATCTAACACGCTTTTGTAGAGATTGAGGAATGCTATTTATTTTACTATGACATAAGTTTGACTTAATTACAAAAACTTCCCCAGATGCTTTAGAATTTACAAAACTTCCCCTAGCTTGTCTTGAGGTTTTGAGTAATGCATGTTATTATAGCCATCAATTTAAATTCAAATATTAACTAGTGAGTATCACGCGCAAAATAAGGTATTAACCAAAAAAAAAAAAAAGAGATATAATAAAAATTCATAGATGCAGATGTAATGTAAAATTTTTGATTGGGAAACTGTTAGTAATTTCTCAACCCTCAAGGAAACTTGTGTAATAAAAACCTCAGTTATGTCTGTGTAATTTTCCCTATATTTTATTCTTAATATCTTTCCAAAATAATTTTAGACTGAAATGATGAACAGATTGGCGGGAGCAGCTCTGGTAGCACCGGTGGTGAATTATTGGTGGCATTCTCTTCCTTCAAATCTCTCCAAAGAAGCATACAAGCTACAGCCTGCACAAGACCAATGGGCTGTACGCGTTGCTCACTATTTACCATGGCTTACTTATTGGTGGAACTCCCAGAAATTGTTCCCTGCTTCAAGTGTTATCTCTCAGAACCCTGCTGTTTTTCCCAAACCGGACTTAGAACTACTTTCCAAGATTGTTCCTTTGAGGATGAAATTTGCGGTAAGGGGTTCCACATCCCGTTAATATGAGTTACTAGTTATTACTCCCCGAGTTGACCTTGCTTATTTGTTTGACATCCTTCAAAACCAATCTATCATACTTATAACCTCAATTCGTCACGTAGTTTGCAGACACTGCCTAAGCAATGTTTTCACTGAAATTTTTTTGCTTTTCTGATGCGCAGAGTGTTCCAAGGCAACAAGGGGAGCACGAGTCTCTTCACCGTGATATGAACATTGGGTTTGGGAACTGGGAATTTGATCCCACAGAGATCAAGAATCCATTTTCAGAAAGTAAAGGTTCGGTTCATTTATGGCAAGGAGATGAAGACCGTCTTTCCCCTGTTTCCCTGCAACGGTACATTGTCAGTAAGCTGCCATGGATTAAGTATCACGAGTTACCAGGTGCCGGCCATATGTTTCTAATTTCTGAAGGGAAGGCAGTCATAGAAGCACTTATAGCAAGCGATTGGAACTTCGGTCTTTAATATGTTTTTTATATGTGGTTTATGCATTTGCACTTATTATGGCTCGTTAATTGTTGGTGCTAATTGTTATCGACAGTTTCTTTTATGGAACTTGAACTAAATATTTATGAGTTTCGGGTGTAGGTAATAGCATCTTTGGGCTTGGAAATAATTTTCTAATATCTATTTTTTTTCCCTTCTAGATTATGTTTTGTTCTTGTTTTTTTTTTTTCTTTTTTAAGTCTATTTTTATGGGTCTGGTTGAATTACATAGGTATAAAACTCTTTCTATTTAAAGTAACATTTTTAATGAATCGAACTTGAGACCTCTAGTTAAATTAGTATATTGTCAAATTATTAAGTTACACCACTATGGTATGTTCTTGGTTTTGTTTCCGACGGAGTAAATTGGCATTTTCCCAAACTTCACTGTATTACTTGGCTTTTCCAGATTCGAAAGATTGCAAAGTTTGTAATTTCATGTTTTACATCACCTGGCTGCCCTGGATGCTACAATCTTTTTTAAATTTCATTATATGCACTTGAAAGAGACTGGAAATTAAATGAAAACTTTGCGCCCCTGACCTAACAACCATCAATAATCATATGGAAATTAATAAATCTCTAAGTCCTAAATTTTGAAAGATTTGAATAATGTACCATACATCCATGAATTAAAATGATTTCTGATAACCAAAAAAGAAACAAGAGAACACATTCCATTATCATCATTTAATTTTTCCTTTTGGGCAAGAATCTTCTCCTCATTTTAGAAATCTGCTCAATACTCATCCCGAAAGCCTTCTCCAGGAGCTCATCATTAATCCCAGACCCAAACAGAACATTCGGGATTTTCTGCATTCCAGGATTCTGGCTGTTAAAACACCCAAAAACCGTAGCAGGAGATTTCCCAACATTCATCTGGAAATGCACCAAACCCCTCGGGAAAACCATCACATCTCCCTGCTCAATAACCTTAGCAAAAACCCTGTTAGTCGAATCCACAAAACCTGAGTACACCTTTCCTTGCAGAACGTACACCATTTCCGTGGCCCTGGGATGGAAATGTGGAGGATTGATCCCGCCAGGCTTCAGGTCGGCGCGTACAAACGACATTCCCTGAGTGTTGAGCCCTGGAAATGTGGTGGGATTCACTGGAACTGATGACAGCCCTGTTTCCGTGAAATTTCCAGGTGATCTTATGCCCTGAAACACGAAATCATCCGGGGTCACCAGTTTCGGATTCTTACACAATGACGAGATTGAATTTGATGTTCTTGTTGAAGAAGGGTGATAATCTGTGTGTGGGATGCAGAAATCCTGGACAGGATCAGGGTCCGAAGCCAATGTCTGTAAAATGTAGACGCTGAAAGAAAGAAACACCAAAACAATTTTTGGAAACATCTTTAAATTCTATTTTCTGGAAAAGAAGAATTTTTTTTTTCTTTTATTTGTATTTGAAGCAGTGATGGTTGAAGGGCTTTATAGAGGTGCTGTGACTGAAAAAGCAAAGGGGGGACAAATCATGATAGTTTTTGGACATTCCACTCGTAAAATTCTTATTTGAATTACACTTAATTCAAATTGTATCCATATAAGTAAAAACGGGATAAAAGTTATACTTTATAATAGTTTTTATATGGTTGTGAGCGTGCACGAAATATTAATTGGTTTGCTTTTGTTGGTTGTGGTTGGGATTGGGACATTAGTTGAGTGCATGAGACAAACTTTATGGAATTTGAGGATTGTGATTGTGACAAAACAATGTAGGAAGGAGGATTATCCTATCATGGCTAATTATTGTTTTATTGACTTTATTTGGTGCGCCCGGCGCTTATTGGGATCCAAATTATGATTTCGCTTGTTTTTTTCTCCAGCCTAAGGTAAATAATTGCAGGGTAACAATTTGACGTGATTGCTAATGCAAGATATTTGGCGTATAATAATTCAATCTTTTCGACAGATTTAAAAGGTAAAACAACTTTTTTCTTTTTGTTTTTATCTCCATTCTTTGGAAACATCTTGAATTTTCTTCCCGCCAAACCTATCCACACAATAGGAATTAGGAAGACATCCCACTTGAATATGAAGGGAAAAAAAATGTTACACCATCGTGATGAAAGATTCAAACTGTATTTTTTCATAGACTCGTTAAGGAGAAATATGAGAATTCATCCGGCGTTAGGTTAAGTGAACTATAGTAGGCATTATTACGGCATTATTGGTATGAATGAATGGAATGAGATATGAACGGAATGAACTTTGGAATTGAATGAATTTATTATAGAATTTCTATGATTGGTGCGCCCAGTAATATGGTTCAAAATGAAATAAAAATTTTAAATTCATTTAACTCATATTATTCACAAATAACAATATTAATAATATTATGATTAAGTACATGACTAAGATATTTCATATATTAATATAATTTTATTTATTTTATTTTATTTTATTTTTATCAATAGTATATATATATACATACACATATGTGTGTGTGTGTGTACGGGCGTTTGTGCCGGTGTGTGTGAGAAAAAGAGAGGGGTAGATTTATTTATATATAAATATAAATATTATAGAATATTGATGGTAACACATGATTTTCAAAAATAAATTTAATATAAGTGTTAAATTTAATTTTTATAAAAAAATTTATTTATTATGCATATCTATGAATTTATAAATAAATAAAAATAATATATTGAATACGTACTTTTAAATATATAATATATTTATATTATTTTAATATTATTTAATATAATTTATTACACTTTCAACATGATTATATACTCGTAATAATAAAAAATAATAATATAATATACATTTAACACATATATGGAGATGACATAAAAAAATAAATAAATTTTGGAGATTGAGAATGACTAATACTATGACGTACCTAAGGAATGGATAAATCCATATTTGTGGTAATGGACATTACCTCAGTAATGAACATTCTAATCACTTTTTGTACCAATCAAGGGTTTGAGAATGAATATAGAAATGCACATTCCATTCCCATTTTATTCCATCATACCAATCATGACGTAAACATGTTGACTTAGGAAAACTATTGCTTTTCTTTTTAGAAAAATATTAGAAATCGAATTCTTATTGTAAAACTTAAAGTTTTTCTTAATGTAAATTTGCCAACATTTATTAAAGACTTTCGTATAAACACTAAAACATCTTAAAAGGGACCCTTCCTATTAAAAAAATAATACTACTAATTTCTTATTTTTTATTTCCCAATGCCAGCAATAATCTCCCTAAACATAAATTACAATTAAAAAAAACTAGTAATTTGAGTGTGCCAAAATTATAAAATTCTTTTATTTAAAATATATTTAAAATAATTGTTATATTAATATATATGTTATCAGCATTTTTTTAATATAATTATTGAATTAATATAAAAATAATATAAAAACACAAAATATCAAATAATACTATGTTTAAAAAAAATTCAAAAGAAAAGGACAACAATTGAAATAAGTTAGAGAAAAGATAAGAAAATGTAAGAGAAGAAAACGGATAAAAGATAAATAAATAGAAAAGAAGAGAGAAAATCGTAAGAAAATAAAATAAAAAAAAGACACCAAGAGACCATTTTTGCCTCTCTGACGTAATAATATACTAGTAATTTTGGCACACTCGTTGCATGTGCATATTACAATTTTTTTTGTTTAAAGAATATTTGAATTAATTTTATATTAGTATATATTTTATCATTGTTTATAATATAATTATTGAATTAACATAACAATACATAAAAGCATAAATTATCAAATAATACTATTTAAAAAAATAAAAAAATTGAAATAAGATGAAAGAAAAGAAAAAATAAAAAATTATAAAAAGAGAAAACGGATAAAAGATAAATAAATAAAACAGATAAAAAAGTTCTTAAGAGAAGAAATATGAAGAAAAAAGATAAATAAATAAAAAAATATCAAGAGACCTGTCTCACTCTTAATAATATAGTATATATATAATATAGAATTTTTTTTTGGTACAAGATATAATATAGATGATCTCTTATAAATTATAATGATCCAAAGGCATAAATTCTGTAAGCTGAATTTAACCCATTAACCAGGGGCGGCCCATACAATGAGGCCCATTGGAATCTCACCTCAACGGGGAGAAGAAAGAGGACACGTGTAGACCTCCGGCGGATTCATGCGGTGCTTGAAGTATTGCTGAGGCGACACTTGTCCTGAGACGTGTCCAGAAGCTGAACAAAAGTTTTTCACAGTGTATGGGCCGACCTTCATTTTTGGGCCCGTTTCCACTTTGTTCACGTCTTCTGGGCCCCCACTTTTCACCGCTTCCAACAACAGTAGTAAACAGTAAAACTGTTGATCAAACTGCTATTCATTTCGACTTTCTGCAATCTGCATAGTGCATACACACCACCCATATGAATCTGTCCTCTACATAAGGCTGTAAATGGATATTCGAAAATTCGATATCTATTCGCATTCGTTTAGAGAGGATATTATTCATATCCGTTCAAAGTGGATATTATCCGAATCCGATTATAGACATCCGAATTATAAACAGATAAGGATACAATAATCAGACATTCGATCCGTTTAACATCCGATTCGTTTGTATATCCGTTAAATATATTCATTTATCTGAATTATCCGTAATCCGTATCCGTATATATATATAATTTTAAATATATTTAGAATTATATCTTGTACTTATTAATGTATAACTTTCCTAATGCAATTAGTTTGTGGGAGTATGTTGACAAAATTCATAATATAATATCTATAAATTATATATCCAACTATTTAATTTAATAATATATAACTAAACATAGTTATTAATTCCTGACCAAAAAAAGAAAGATAGTTATTAATCATAGCTATAAAACGTTTCTTTAAATTATATCTAAATTTTGAGAAATTATTGTATTATTGAGTATGGCTAAATAAAGGATAATTAGATCATTTTAGAATAATTAGAGAGTTAGTTAAAAAATTCAAGTTCTATTTAGAATTGAACTCAAAATATTCATTAAATATTAAATTTGTTTGTATTATTTTTATTATATAATCTTTAATATCATATGCCAATATTAGTTATATCACTTATATCATATGACAACATTTTATTAAAAAAAATGGAGAAAAAAAAGAAGAGAAAAATTTATATGATCACGGTGCACAATCCTAAATGATATTGATTTTAAACTTATGAAGCTTTGATATTTATGGGTTTTTATGAATCTTTGTATGAATTTAATATTTGATTACGAATTTGTATGAATCTGTGAACGGATTTTATATTTGATAGTGAATTGTGATGTTGAATTTTTTGTTTTTATTTTTAGTACAAAAATACATGTGAAACAGGTAAACGGATTCGAATGTCGGATATCCGATAATATGACGGATATCGTCACGGATTCGGATAATCCGATATCCAGATAATATTCAACGGATAAGGATACGAATAATATTTTCATTATCCGTCGGATAACGAATTCAAATTCGGATAACGAATGTACTAAACAGATTCGAATACGGATACTGCACATCCGTTCCGTTTAGTATCCGTTTACGGCCCTACCTCTGCATATATTTGCATGCCCTCATGAACCTGCTTCTATTTTCTCTGGACGAGTCCTGTTCCTTTTGATGAGGGTTCTTGGGAATTTTGGTGAATTCTTCCAGTTTTGTTGAAGAAAGAGGTAATCTTGAGTTCAATTGCGTGATTGATTCTTGTGTGCGCGTGATTTATCCCTGTTTGCTTGATTTTGTTATTTATAGCTCTTTTTTTAAAAAAAAAGTTGGTGCAATACTTTTTTGTTTTGGCTGTAAGAATACCAATATTACAGTACTTTTAGCTTTTTCATTTGGTGATGAATATGCCCCGACTGAGGCCTATTATTTGAATATTTATCTTACAGTGCTCTGTAATAAATTGCACGAGTATGAACTGTTTCATTTGGTTCTTGGCATAATCTAATGGTGTATATATGAACCGATTATGGGTTTGATTTCTGAGCTGTGTGATAGCTTTCGTCATTTCTGCCATTACGGATTAGCTCTATACAATAATGAATTGTGAATTTTGATCTTACATAATTGAACAGAGCCCATTAGACATTTGAATCCACTGCATATATCTGGCAATCGGACTTAATTAACCTGTAAAGAATCTTGAACAAACTGGACTGGGTAGAAATCTCTAAATTAGTGTAACTGTTGGGCGATGTGCGTATGTGGTTTATCTTAGTAGGGTGCTTAATTCACTCCATCAAAATATTAACATTTTTACCATTTACCGCAGTCGTGACTATTTTCGCCCGGAAACCCAAAGAATGGTTGGCCCGGAGTCAGAAATGACATCCCAAGGAGAGGCTAAATCACCGTTACAATCAATCCAGCAACAGCCCAAGAACCAAACAAACCAATCACTCGGGAGACAATCCTCCATATATTCCCTCACCCTCGACGAATTCCAACACTCTCTATGCGAAAGTGGCAAGAATTTCGGGTCCATGAACATGGACGAATTCCTCAACAGCATATGGACTGCTGAAGAGAATCAAGCCCAAGACACTGCCAACAGCAGCCAAGCAATGCCGCTTCAGGCCAACACAACGGGGAAGGGAATATCAAAGCAGGGGAGCTTATCCCGACAAGGCTCCCTTACGTTACCTGATCCATTATGTAAAAAAACAGTCGAAGAAGTATGGTCCGAAACGACAACACTCAGAGCCACCTCCAGAATCCCGAGAGGCAGTCCACCTTTGGAAGATTTTTTGGTGCTTGCGGGCGCAGACTGTGCCACCTCAGCAGAGCAGCAGTTATCCCGCGGCGTGGCCAAATTTTGTTGGTGGACCCATGATGGCGGTAGCTCCCGCCGCTTATCCCGTGGTTCCGGGAGGGATGAAAAAGGGTGGGTCGTAT
>JBBMKE010000010.1:18744929-18757563 GCA_037834125.1 Lippia alba | reverse complement strand
GGAGGATTGATCCCGCCAGGCTTCAGGTCGGCGCGTACAAACGACATTCCCTGAGTGTTGAGCCCTGGAAATGTGGTTGGATTCACTGGAACTGATGACAGCCCTGTTTCCGTGAAATTTCCAGGTGATCTTATGCCCTGGAACACGAAATCATCCTGGTTCACCATTTTCGGGTTCTTACATAATGACGAGATTGAATTTGATGTTCTTGTTGAAGAGAGGTGCGAATCTGTGTGTGGAATGCAGAAATCCTGGACAGGATCAGGGTCCGAAGACAATGTCTGTAGAATGTAGACGCAGAAAGAAAGAAACACCAAAACAATTTTTGGAGACATCTTTAAATTCTATTTTCTGGGAAAGAAAATAAATTTCTTCTTTTTTTGTATTTGAAGCATGCAGAGCTGGTTGAAGGGCTTTATAGAGGAGCTGTGACTGAAAAAGCAAAGGGGGCACAAATCATGATAATTTTTGCAATTCTTATTTGAATTACACTTAATTCAAATTGTATCCATATAAGTAAAAATGGGATAAAAGTTATACTTTATAATAGTTTTGTATGGTTGTGAGCGTGCACGAAATATTAATTGGTTTGCTTTTGTTGGTTATGGTTGGGATTGGGACATTAGTTGAGTGCATGAGACAAACTTTATGGAATTTGAGGATTGTGATTGCGACAAAACAATGTAGGAAGGAGGATTATCCTATCATGGCTAATTATTGTTTTATTGACTTTATTTGGTGCGCTCGGCGCTTATGGGGATCCAAATTATGATTTCGAGCTTGTTTTTTTCTCCAGCCTAAGGTAAATAATTGCAGGGTAACAATTTGACGTGATTGCTAATGCAAGATATTTGGCGTGTAATAATTCAATCTTTTTTCCCCCGAAAGGGGAATTCTAAAAAATAAATAAAAATAATTCAATCTTTTTGAAAGATTTAAAAGGTAAAATAACTTTTTTTTCTTTTTGTTTTTATCTACATTCTTTGGAAAATGCTTGAATTTCCTTCCCGCCAAACCTATCCACACAATAGGAAGACATCCGACTTGAATTTGAAGGGAGAAAAAAATGTTAGGCCACCGTGTGATGAAAAACTCAAACTGTATTTTTTTCATAGATCCATTGCGAAAAAATACGTCAATTCATCCACGCTGGGTTAAGTGAACCTTAGTGGGTATTACACGTGTTGACTTAGGAAAATTATTGTTTGTCTTTTTAAGAAATTATTAGAAATGGAAGTCTTATTTTAAAACATTAAAATTTTGTTAATTGTAAATTGGTCAAACATTTATTAAAGACCGTTTGTATAAACACAAAACATCTTAAAAGGAACCCCTCCTATTAAAAAGTCATACTACTGAGTTCTTATTTTTTTATTTCTCAATGCAAGTAATAATCTCCCAAAAATATATTCTATAAAAAAAATCATTTATACTATTATATTAAGTTATTAACTGAGAGATTTATTTGGTGTCAGAAAACAATTTTAACATAAATTCTAATAATGTACTCTTATAGTTTTCTGTTTAAACTCTTCTATATTCACGAAGCTTTCAATTTTTTTATTTATATCACTTATTTATCTTTAATTATTTTGTTTTTCTTCTCAATTTAATATTATATTATTTAATTTATTTATCATAAAATTATAAATATATTAAAAGTCATTATAAATTAAGTATTAATATGAAAATTTTAATTTATTATCATTATTTTTCAGACAAGCATCGGGTATGTAGGGTTTCCAGTATCTTATAAAGATCCAAAGACATAACATGTCTACTTTGTAAGTTGGCAATGAGATGAGATTGATAAGTAATGGGATGAGTGATGGATATAATTATGGATTGTTCATTCTATGAGGAATATGAAATAAATAATCAACATTTTATCCAATACAATCCCAAACTATGACATCAATCCCAGACTCATAAAAATATTAATAAAAATAAATATAAGTAGGATTACTAATCTAATTCCTCTTAATTCTACGAATTAAACATGAAAAAATAATTTCCCCCAAATAATTCTGCCCAAAGTCCAAACAAAATAAATTCTATAAGCTGAATTTAACCCATTAACCAGGGGCGGCCCATACCCGGCCCCATTGGAAACCCACATCAAGAGGCAGAAGAAAGAGGACACGTGTAAGCCTCTGGGGGATTCATGCGGTGCTTGAAGTATTACTGAGGTGACACTTGTCCTGAGACGTGTCCAGAAGCTGAACAAAAGCTTTCACAGAGTATGGGCCGACCTCCATTTTTGAGCCCATTTCCACTTTGTTCACGTCTTCTGGGCCCCCGCTTTTCACCGCTTCCAAAAACAGTAGTAAACAGTAAAGTTGTTGATCAAACTGCTATTCATTTCGACTTTTCTGCAATCTGCATAGTGCATACTATGAATCATGAATCTATCCTCTGCATATATTTGCATGCCCTCATGAAGCTGCTTCTCTCTACTTCTATTTTGATGAGGGTTCCTGGAGCCTGAGCTGGGGATTTTGGTGAATTGTTCCAGTTTTGTTGAAGAAAAAGGTAATATTGAGTTCAATTGCGGGATTGATTCTTGTATGCCCGTGTTTTATCTGTTTGCTTGATTTTGTTATTTATAGCTCTTTTTTTCAAAAAAAAGTTGGTGCAATTTTTTATATATTTTTTTGTGTAAGAACACCAATACTACAGTACTTTTAGCTTATTGATCCGGCCTTTTATTTGAATGTTTCTCGGTTTCTTACAGTGCTCTGTAATAATAAATTGCACGAGTATGAACTGTTTCATTTGGTTCTTGGCATAGTCTAATGGTGTATATATGATCCGATTATGGGTTTGATTTCTGAGCTGTGTTGAATTGCTCTCTCATAGCTTTCGTCATTTCTGCCATTACTGATTAGCTCTAATGAAGTGTGAATTTTGATCTTACATAATTAAACAGAGGCTTGCATATATCCGGCAATCGGACTTAATTAACCTGTAAAGAATCTTGAACAAACTGGAGTGGGTAGAAAGTTTCCTAAATTAGTATAACTGTTGGATGAACCAAAATGGGGCGATGTGCTTATGTGGTTTATCTTAGTAGGGTATTAACAGTTTTACCATCTACAACAGTTGTGACTATTTTCACCCCGGAAACCTGAAGAATGGTTGCCCCAGAGTCAGAAATGACATCCCAAGGAGAGGCTAAATCACCGTTACAATCGATCCAGCAACAGCCCAAGAACCAAACAAACCAATCACTCGGCAGACAATCCTCCATATATTCCCTCACCCTCGACGAATTCCAACACTCTCTATGCGAAAGCGGCAAGAATTTCGGGTCCATGAACATGGACGAATTCCTCAACAGCATATGGACTGCCGAAGAGAATCAAGCCCAAGACACTGCCAACAGCGGCCAAGCAGCGCCGCTTCAGGCCAACGCAACGGGCAAGGGAATATCAAAGCAGGGGAGCTTATCCCGACAAGGCTCCCTCACATTACCCAATCCATTATGTAAAAAAACAGTCGAAGAAGTATGGTCCGAAATGCGCAAAGATGACAACACTCAGAGCCACCTCCAGAATCCCGAGAGGCAGTCCACCTTTGGAGAAATGACTTTGGAAGATTTCTTGGTGCGTGCGGGTGTCGTGAGGGCGCAGAACCCGGCAGACCCTGTGCCACCTCAGCAGAGCAGCAGTTATCCCGCGGCGGGGCCAAATTTTGTTGGTGGACCCATGACGGCGGCAGCTCCCGCCGCTTATCCCGTGGTTCCGGGAGGGATGAAAACGGGTGGGTCGTATGTGCCGGGTGTCGGTTATGGTGGAAGAATGGGGAATGGAAGTGGAGGATTTGGACAGGTGCAGTGTTTGGGAATCGGGTCACCCATAAGTCCAACGGGTGCGGAGGGGGCGAATCAAGTAGATATGGTGGGGTCAAGGGGGGCTCGGAGACGACTAATGGATGCACCGGTTGAGAAAGTGGTGGAAAGGAGACAAAGAAGGATGATCAAGAATAGAGAGTCTGCTGCTCGGTCCAGGGCGAGGAAGCAGGTCATTGGTTTTCTCTTATGTTTTGTTTCCAAACTAGGATTAATTAGTGCTAAAAGCAATGCGCTCGGCTTGATTTGTTTTGATTATGTTGTTTCTGGCAGGCTTATACGGTCGAACTTGAAGCAGAACTGAACCAATTGAAAGAAGAGAATGAACACCTGAAACAAGATCTGGTGATTTTTGACAGATACTTCGACCTGATCTGATACATAATTTCTTTTTGGTATTTAGTTAGGCAGTCAATGTTAATCAGGCTGTTTATCTTGACTGTAACAGGCCGAGCTCGAGAGGAAACGGAGAAAGCAGGTACGGACTCTCATTTGCGATCATATATGATAACAGATATATGCAATTTTGAGAATAATAATCGATTTTGATCGGACAATTCTGGACAGTACCACGAGGAGAAGAGAGCGAAAGCACACATACAATCCAAGGCTGAGAGAGCCAGGGAGAAGCTACAATCGATGAGAAGAAGTTCAAGCTGTTAATCCATCGTAGTTTCTAGCATATATCGTTAACAGAATCAAAAGTGCATTTAGAGGCCTGTTGATGCTCCCTTCACAAGGGAGCTTTCTATGTCTGCAATGAGATCAAGATCATAGGAGTATAAATACTAGCTTTGGATTACAGTTCAAAATTACTGTTTTGCAGCTTTGCATGTTGTAGTAGTATTCATAGGTGTTTGTGTGGTGACTGAGGCGCCTTTGGCCTTTCCAATTCCCTTTCTGTTAGTTCAAGAAAATCTTTAGAGTAGTAAAGGTATGAGATATTGTATGCCAGCAAAAAGTCCAACTGAAACAAGCCCTCATGTAACTATGTTATGCAGTAAGTTTTTGAGCGATTTTGAGTTTTTATTTTTATTATTTTTTTAACACACAAGTTTTATTTTTATTATTTTTTTATCACATGCATACCGAAGTGGTTTGAGATATTTAAACTCGGAATCTTACTTTTGAGAATCAAATCCTCGAATCATTTGGATCAATTCCTGTCGGCTCGAGCAATTCTAAGTTATTCATAAGCATCATGTATAATACACCAAGAAAAGGGTGATTCCCCTGCACATAAGTTCCTAAACCTAGGACCTGAAAATAAGGCGGTCCATTAGATTTAATCCAAGACATGTTCATGAAAGTCTGAGTCTAAGTCAGAAAGTAATACCAGGGCGATTCTATATTCAGTATTCTACATTGATCGTCATTGTCGGCCATTCTATTATACATTGTTTGCCAGAAAGTAATACCATTATACCAATATCCTCCGTATTCAGTATTCATCGAAGAAGTTGACACGCAATCAAAACCTTTCCAACGTAAAAGTGAAGTTTCAAAAATTCCAACTTTATCTCCAAAATCAAATAATTACAAGTCCAAAAAATGAAAAGTAAAAGGCAATATGCATGGAAACATGAATTTTCCGAACATTACAAGAAAACAACGCGTGGCCTCACAAGAAATTATTGTGGCCCCAGAAATGATTGTGGATGATGAAGACAATCACACAGCCCACCAATTATTCCGCTCTCATTTCTAAACCATTTTTTACGTGATTTCATTGGCATAAAATTACAAGTTGGAAAACAGAGGTAAATTATTCAACAGTGATTATGTTAACAAAGCTCCAACATCTGAATTGTAATGCAGTACAGTTAACTCCGTAACAAGCATTTCTCATTCATTCATAAGAAAATGTAAGCTTCAAAGATCAAACAACAACATTTCAACTAAAGAAAGAAACAAACTTAAAAGATAAACAACTCGAGCTTCTTCCTTCTGTTATTAAACATCTGTGGTACGCACAGGAAGAAGACTACTATAGTAAAGGCAAGGCTTATTGTACGTCTTCATAGCCTTGTAATACTCGATCTTTGTGCAGTTTTGACTCTTAAGGCTATAGCGAATGAGATCCCTCTGCTCCATATGCACCAATATCTCTTCAGAATGATCATCAGAAGGAACCAAGAACTTGGGATGCAAAGGAAAAAGATTGATGCTGTATTCCATCACCCAAATCTTCTTGTTTTTATCCTTCAACATCCACACATCCATCATCGATGCTTCTGCCGAGAACCCCACCACACATAACGTCCCCATAAGCCCAATATACTCCAAAAAACTGTACTTTTTCGATTCGTGCTTCGGATAATCAATACTACCGAACTCCTCTTTCCCCAAATCAAGAGACAAAATGGAGCTATCTTTCCATCCATAGGAAAGAGCCCAATATATGATCCCATTCACACAAACAGGATACTTATCAGTCCACGCACTGAAAGGACAATCTCCAATCGTTTTCCAGGAACCCGACTCAACTCCCTCACCGGCATTAAACGTGAAAATCTCACACCCCATTTTCCCATTCCCAACAGAAGTAGAACCATAAAACATATGGACAATCTTGTACTGATTGGAAACCGGAAGGTAGCCGAATCCCACGTTGTAGAGTCGGGAATTAGGACGGAAGGGGACACGAACAACTTGACGGATAGTGGGATTGCAGACATACAAGGTGTACATGCAGCACAAGATGCTCAAAGGGCCGCAAGAAATGAAGGTGTGAACGGGGCCATCAATTATTTTCCCGAATCTATCCGTGACCTCCCCCTGCAAGTCTATGGAGGTCAGTTCTATGGTTATCTTACTCTTGTTGAGCTCTGTAATCCCGTCAGAAATGTATTTCCTGATGAGCAACAGGGGCTTCTGCTTAGACCATTCCATGTGTCCGGCCATGAAGTCTGCATCACTAGTTAATAATTCGCGCCATGATTTCGAAACGCACCTGAATTTACAGAGCTCCTTTGCTGGAAGTCTTGCCAGGATTTCGATGATCAGATCATGAGGAAGGTTGTTGATTCCGTTCATCTCCAGTTCTCCAATTCTCTGGAAATCTTTGTTGTTTGGGGGAAGTGAAGGGGTCATGGATTTGAGGAGATAAGCTGCCGTAATTGGCTAAGAAAACAAGTTGAACGATGGGGTATAAGTGGACTTTGTGAGTAAAGTCTTGGATGATTTGTATAGGTCGAAATGTTTGAACAGAGACAAGATGAAGGGAGAGAGGGCTGTTTATAAACAAGTTGTTTGGTGGAGGCAAAAAGTTAAAATAATTTCTACTGTTTATGTAATGAGGAACACTTGTGAGTTTTTTAAGTGTTGTCTGATGTAATCCTGACTTGGTCGCCTTTGGCTACTGCTCAATTTATTTTTCATCGGTGGTCCTCTCTTTGTCCATCTTGCCCGCCAATAAAATCATCTTTCTTTAATTCAACTTAATCTTTATCACAAAATAAATATAACATCAATTATAAAAATAAATAAAATTCTAAGATAAACCACTCTCAAACCAATAAAAAATCGCTAAAGTCCATTGTTCAAGAAAAAAAGTAATTTAGTATTATAAAGTGGTCCAATACAGATATCCTGAAAATGTAGAATTGGTCCAATACAGGTATCCGGAAAATGAAGAATAGAAGTATAGAACCGTTACTGTGTACATAGATATGTATTCTGTTTGCGCAAATGCATTCACGCCACTTGAATAGGCAAAAGCGGCCGATAAGAAACGTTACTTAAATTAGGAATAATTAATTAGTTCAGCAAGTAAACCCCAATATTAATTTTCTACAACCACCATGATTTTGTAGTTTCAAAAACATTGTACAGTACACCCTCTTTGCTCAACTACCCCACTCAATACTCTCTAGAATATAAAATTTTCATCACGTCACTCAAAAACCAATCCATTTTCCCAGCGTTTTTCAAGCCTCTAATATCCATACTTCTTTATTTGGTCGGAAGAAGAAAATTATGGTAAAAAAAATGAAAATATATTATGGGATAGACTTGTTGCTGAAAACTTCAATTATAGAAATAAGAGTATTGTTGTATTGGGAAAGCCCCGACAATTCCCGAGTTGGAGGGCCTATTGCAGGCCGGTATCCTTGGGTGGTGTTTCTTTCAGAGATGAAGTGTAAAATGAGCAGTGATGTAATAACTTGTATGCACCAAGAACAGAGTTGCATAATTTCACAATATCACACACGGTTTCAGAAATTGGACAGCATCAAGATACCAAGTTACATGTATGAAATCTGCAGCATTGTATGCATACGCACCTGAACTTTGCCGAGCTCCATAAGTACCCGTCTTCATGTCTTAAGCCTGTTGTATGAAACATATGTTGACCATATATGAGGGGAAAAAGGAAATGGGAAGCAGATGAAACTGAGGCAAAGTCCCTCAGTAATCTGAACTCAGATCTGCAACGATATCTCTGATACTAACCCCAGACCCAAAATACAGCGATTTTGCTGGAAAAAGAATTCCATTGCACTCCCCGTTTCATATCCAGCTACACTGATGAGAAACCTTAGTTTTCATTGAAATTGCACTCTTCTTTGCTTTTACATTTTACAAAATCTGGTTAGAAAGTAATTCATCATTCTCCCATCAAATCAGCTATACTTCTCAAATTGAGTAGCACCATTTTGTACTAGGTTAACTCAAATATATCTCTCCATTCCCTCATTACTTATTATTACCTTCCCTCTCCGATGACTGAAAAACAGAAGCATTAAACAATATCTATATAGATCGAAAGATGAGATACAAATATCAGGCAATAACAAAACACATATATGATGAGAAACTTCCTCACGAGTGAGACACAAAAAGAAACCATTCTTCTTTCAAGAATTAAGACAAGAAAAAGAAAAAAAAAAACAAAACAAAACAATTACAACAGGAAACATAACCTGAACTTGTTCAGAAAGAATATAAGTAATCCACAAGTGCTCGAAGTCCACCACGAACAAAAGAATAATCTCAATTGAGGATCTTTTTCCTGCTTCTTTGGTTCATATCCAGTTCTACTCATATTCAAATTGAACTTCCACGTGCAGGTACTTCCTCATTAGTCTTACAATAGACGAAGTAAAATTGGCCAATGTGTTGCATTCTTCATGTGTTTTGGTCTCGGACACAACCCCATGGATGACCAACTTCCTTAAATGAGGGCACTTTTCAAGAAATCCTGAAACCCATGTTGAAAATAGGTCACTAATTACAGTCCACCCAAGCTCCAAGGTAATCACATTTTCCAAAATGAAAGAACCATGTAATCCATACTGAAGAGCCGTCTCTCTTAGATCATAACTCAGAGATAAATGGCTCAATAAAGGAAAACATGAAGAAATTGTCTCTATATCGACAAACTCATCCTCATCATCAAATACAACACCCCATAGCCTAAGCTTTCTCAACTTTGATGACCTTGAAATCATATGATGGAATTTCGCCCACATGATTGTGAAATTGCTTACGTCGACAACCTCAAGATTTTCAGCACTGTCGCCAATATCAAGATGGAGAACACTGACATCATCGATCTTTAGAAATCTCAACTTCCCTTTGCCAACAAGCTCGAAATCTTCAAGCGTACAATCTTTCAAGTGCAACTTCTCTAGACCATCAGCTTCCAATATAAATTTATCCAAACTGATTGCTTCAACATAAATATCTTTTAGCGAGGAGCTACTCAAATCCATTGTTGCCTGTGGATCTGACATGACAATATCTAGACTCACAAGGGTCAAGATTTCAACTTTGGGACAGGCAGTAAGGACAAGAATCAGATCCAAGGCTGATATACTAACATAGCTCAAAGAAAGAGATTTCAAGCAAGGAAACTTCTGGTAACAAGGTTCAACACCAGTAATTGTATTGTGAGCCAAAGCCAACACTTCAAGCTTTTGGCGACCACACTTTTCGAGCATGTTGATGTTAGGAGTAGTTCTCACATTATAATGCAGCTGACGCAAGGTTTCTCTGGTGTACATAAGCCAAGCAATAACAGGGGCTGCAGAGAATTCATCCACATCATCCAAAATTATGGAGAGGCATTGAAGCCCTTTGGTTTGGAATATTGTTTGAGTAATGATTATCTCAAGTCTACTAGTGGAGAATTCATGATACAATGGCCAATCATTGGAATTGAATGTGAGGGTGTGGAGATGATTCCTCCAAGCCTCTTGCCATTTCCGGCAAGTGGCAGATGCGATCACAACATCACGGGCAGCCCCGAGACGGGATAATATGTTGCCAACAACCTCAACTGGCAGAGAGTCCATAGCGGAAAAATCAAATAAATTCTGGAAACGAGCAAAGACAAATGCTACAATATTCCAAAATAAATCAAATCACTGAACTGTTCAAGTTGAACATATAAACACATCAAATCCAAATCATGATTATTCAGATAGTTCGAACTCAACATCCGATTTACCCTTCGAATCATCCAGCTATCAAATCCAGAAAGAAAATTTCGAATAAAAAACGCCCCAATCAATCAGCTTACTCAATAAGAACTTGTAAAATCCCAAACATCACCACCCAGAATCCGTTCACTTGGCAGAAAACAAACGTTTCCCAATTCCAATAGACACTACCCAATGCTGCAGAAGAGATCAAACGTCTCTCGTCTCCGGAATCTTAGTCCAAAGGCGCAAAATCAATCCAACACCCCTGAGTTCCTCCAAATCTACAGCTGAAACCACACGTTCGGATGAAATGCATAAGCATACACATCATATCATGTTCAACATATAAGAAAAAGGCAAAATTAGCAGCATAAACCGATCAATGGAAACAAGAACCAAAAAACACAAGTCATTACCTGAAGAATCTAGCACAAGCAAACTGGAGTAATAAAACGATCGAATCGAAAGAATCAATCACCACATTTACTCATAATTAGAGAGAAGGGGGAGAAATTAAGGTGAAAATAAAAGAAGAAAAGAAACGAGTCGAAAAGGTGGAATCTCCTTCGCTGGGAGGTGGGGAAAAAGGTCAAGCTTTTGCAGTGTGTGTGTGAAAATACTGCGAGGAACACAAAGCAGTTGCTCAGTATAATAGTAGTACGTAGCTGTACATTGTACACCCAAATTAGGAACTTTTTTTTTATATTTTTTTTAAGAAAAAATTACACCTGCTAGATAGGGTAATTACAACGTATTCCATCTTTATTCGAAAATTACAATTTAATCCCTGAATGTTATGAACCGTTTGTGGTCCTCCATTCAGTTAAAGTTCCGTTAGAATTGGGTCTATCTTTCCGTTAACTTACTGAATAAAATAACAAATTTATCCCTGCAATATATATATTCTAACAAAACGGTCCCTATGTATTACACATATAACAATGCGGTCTTTAGGGATCTAACGGAACCATAACGGAATAGAAGGATCACAAACGATTCATAATATTTAGGGACTAAATTATAATTTTGTGATAAAGATGGATTGTATTATAATTACTCTATCTAACCGGATAATCAAATGTAATTTTTTCTTTTTTTAAAGCAAAATGTTCTAGCCAATCATAACGCAACCCACATTCAATATTTATTTATGCACCAATTAAATAGAAAATTCGAAATTGTTTGAAAATTTTGGACCAAATATAGATGACTGACGTATCTTGTCGGTAGATGGGCATTTTTTCTGGTCAGGGGATTTCATGATTATATGGTACATGTGAATCTTCAAAAACTAATTTGATTCTTGCTTTGAAATTGTTTGTTAATGATGCAAGTATTGGACCTTTTTACTATGTAGAATAGGATCCCTCTCCTTAACACAATGT
Source organism: Lippia alba (assembly GCA_037834125.1). Taxonomy (NCBI): domain Eukaryota; kingdom Viridiplantae; phylum Streptophyta; class Magnoliopsida; order Lamiales; family Verbenaceae; genus Lippia; species Lippia alba. The sequence continues at coordinate 18,745,900 of JBBMKE010000010.1, read as the reverse complement.
GGAAGGATTGTAAAAGTCATGAAATATTAATCATGGGATTGGTCAAGAAGAACATGATAAAATTTGATTCCGACAAAATCACAGGTTCAAAACCCCCTTTCCATGAGGTGAAGTATACAAAATTATTAACCTTATCACCAAAACAACAAATCCTAGAAAAAATAATCTAGTCTATTTCTGTAACTTGAATAAAACGGAGATGAAAACACGTACATATATAACTATTACTGAATAGTGAACACCAACAACATCAACAAATTTGATTAACTACTCTTCATCCCCTGCTATGAGATAGCTATCAATATCAACTTAGAAGACACACTTCTGCCCTATGGTACTTAACTTCAGGAACCAAATTGAGTATACACAGAAGAGATCTACTATACAAAGTTTTTATGAAGATGGTATCTGTGCTTTGTGGACTCAAAACCTTGAAGCTCCATTTCCAGCTGCTGTCATTAAAGATCACCTGCAACCACACTGTCATTTCATTGACAAGTTAGAGTTGATGAGTCTGACTTCTCACTCATTTCAACCAATCACATAAGAGGAGGCTAGTTCCGGTGGAAATGCTTAAAAGGAAATCTAAAACTATGGTTTTAGATTTAAATAACAACAATATTCGAGGCCATCATCACAAGGTTACGACCTTGCTCATTTGTCTAATAAGTAGCTAATAGCAGTAAATTTCATTGTGTTATATCACGGTAAAATTAATTTAGATTAACAGATGCGACATTGTTCAATGGCTTCAGCGAACACTGACATCATAAAATTTGAAAACATTGTACAGAAAATTAAAGGTAGCGTAAAAGTGTTGAGAACAATTACAATTCCTCACCCCTCATTCAATAAAAAGATTTTTCACTAAACTAACAGATTCTCTCAATAACTAAGAATTTGAACACCAGAAATTTTATTAGAATATAAAGAGTGATTGTTAAAATCAAACTGAAATACATGAGATCCTA
>JBBMKE010000010.1:18723326-18737168 GCA_037834125.1 Lippia alba | reverse complement strand
AGCATCGGCAAGCACCGCGCATCAGCAGGCTCGATTAGCATCACACATTGGTGGCTATTGAAAGAAAGGTGTAGTAGAAATGACAAAAAAAAGTTATGCCTGAAATCAGTGGGTATTGAAAGAAAAGTGTAGCAGAAATGACAAAAGAAGAGATCTCGCCTGAAGAAGCAACTAAAGCGGCTTCCACCTCGGCTTCCAGCCTGTTCAACTTGGTAAAGACTAGAATGACAAATACGAGAATCGCGATGGAGATCTTCGATGGAAGAGGTCATTTCGGCATGTGGCAAAGCGAGGTTCTAGATAACGCTCTATTTCAGCAAGGTTCGAATCACGCCATTAAAGAGAAGAAACTAGAAAAGGTTGAGGACAAAAATTAAAAGACCATCAACCGGTTGGCATGTGGAACTATTCAATTGTGTTGCTCCAGAGAACAAAAGTATACTTTCTGCAAGGAAACTTCTGCTAGTAAGTTATGGAAGACATTGGAGGATAAATTCCTGAAGAAAAACAGTCAAAACGAGCTGCATATGAAGAAAAGACTGTCTCGCTTCAAGTATGTTCACGGTACCACAACGAATGAGCGCATCACTCAATTTAATCAGTTGGTAGCTGATTTATTGAATTTGGATGTGACTTTTGAAGATGAGGATCTCGTGCTGATGTTGTTGGGATCCCTTCCGTAGGAGTTTGAGTTTTTCGAGACAACCCTACTCCATGGAAAGGTTGATGTTTCGCTCTCTGTACAGTCTTATACAGTTATGAACCAAGGAGAAAAAATAAATGAAGAAGCACTAATGGAGCAACAGAAGCCCCAGTTATGAGACATCGTCAGCAAAGCCAGTCAAAAGGGAGAAGAGGAAGGTCAAAGTTAAAGAGCAAAGTTGTCAAAGATGAGTGTACCTTTTATGAGGTAAAAGGACACTGAAAAAAAGATTGTCTAAAGTTGAAGAAAGAAAAGACTCTGCAAGATGCTAATGTAGCCGTATGTAAAAGCGACGCAGAGTCAAATGTTTTTTTAGTGGCTTCACCTTTAAAGATAAGTTTAGACGAGTGAATATTAGATTCGGGTTGCACTTATCATATGTCTCCCATTCGGGAGTGGTTCTTCAATCTTGAAAATTTCGATGGAGGAGTTGTTCACATGGATAATGATAAGACATATAAAATGGATGGGATAGGTTCAATCAAGCTACGAAATCATAATGGATCCATCAGAATTTTAAAAGATGTTTTGTTAATGCCTAATTTGAAGAAGATTCTCATCTCATTAGGGCTCTTAGAGTCAAACGGTCTAGTTATGACGATGCGAGATGGAATTGTTAAAGCAAATTCGGGGGCACTCAAGAGAAAGAACAACTTGTATTTTTACTAAGGTAATATAGTTGTTGGGACAATAGCAACAACAACTATACTCCCAATTGGTGACATGTAGGGAGCCATATTTCTAACAAATAAACACTAAATCTGCATGTCGGGTTAAGAGTGCAAATGTTATGCATCACATAAGCAACCTCAAGCATACAATAGCATGTTGGCAATAATAACTTCAACGCGTAAAATAAACGGTAACAATAATGGATGTGGTATGGATGCACATGCTATGAATTCCTCCACTTCTAGATTCAGCTCGGTCTCCAATTCGAAGTCTTTGATTTTATTTTTGTGGTTTATGATCTTTTGCTCTATCACAGTTGGGAAGTTATGTTATGAGGAACCGCAAACGTAGCACCTCTTTCGTCTGATCTAATATCCATCGTAGGTATGATTGGTTTTTCCATAATACGCGCATAGTTGAAATTCTCTTTCTGACTATGGAAGTTTCCTATTTTTATACTTCTTTTGATATCCTTATTCAATTTGGGTACCGCGATGTAAGCGCAGAAGCGAAACATGCATAGTCAAATGGACATAATCCCATGAAATTGGGTGATCCTTCTTAAGCATACAATCCCAGAAAGTAAGTCTCAATAGTACCTAATTGACGCTCTCACTATACGTTGGGCTCATTGATTTGGAATAGTTTCTAATCCTGCTTGAGTTAGGGCTTGTTTAATGTGTCATTAACCTAATGACAAAGTCCCCAACTGCTTGATGGATTAGGGGAATTCTAATTCATGTGCATGTAATAAGAAACACACATAACACAGAATTGCACATAAAGAAGTGTTTGTCTATGATCAATATCATACGTATATTACTGAAAGATTGTTTGTGATATAAGGAAAATGCCACAGCGGATTATGCCAAAACAGTTTTCTAGGACACTATTCCTAAAATATACTTCATTAAGTATACATAACCATAATGATTGAAATCATCAATAAAAGTTAAGAAATACATATGGTTTATTCATTTACTTACGTTAAGTGGTCCATAAATATTAGGATGGATCAACTCTAATACTCTAGTGGCATGTTTAACATGTCCTTTGAGGCAGGATTCACAAGAAGTTAACTATTTAAGTACGTTGCCAAAGAATGATCCTAAGTTAGTCAATTTACTAATCTTATTCTTGGAAATATGATCTAATCTAGTGTGCCATAAAGTTGCTGAAACCTTATCGCCTCTCTTACGTTTCTTTTCTCGTTGTATATTCATAATATTAGTGTTCTGAGTTAGATAAAATCAATTTTATAGTGTACCATGTATATAGAAGAACAGTTCTTCTTAATATAGAAATTATCATTCTTAATATAAGTTCGATAACCTTCACAATCAAGCATTGGAATTGAAATTATATTACAAATAATGTTTCGTACAAATAAGACTTTATTTATGTCTTAAGCTTATGTTGGAAATATGCCTTAACTTAATTCTCAATTAATTCGTGTAGAATTATTGGGAACAACAAAGGTATATGAATAGGTGTTTGGAAAACTAATATTGTCCTACATTGGATTTATAACATAGTATAGTCAGCTATATAAGCTAAGATACTAAGAGTCTTATTAAATCATAAAATGTGAGAATGGACTGGTGGGCTCGCACGCACGCGCGTAGGTGCAGGTGCAGGTGCTGATGTTAGTCCTGGTCCTGGGCCGTAGGCCTGGCTCGGGGTGAATGTAGCATTTGATGGAGTGAGGAGCCTCGCTCCGAACCCAGAGCCTTTCCTTTTGGGCCATGGTTAGTCCAAATTCAGCCAAATGAGACAAGATAGAAATGTCCAGATAAATGTCAGGTACGTTGGAGGGATGTAACTGCTAAATAGTGGGCATTAATGCGGTATAAATTCAGGTCATTAACATCTGAAATTAATTGTCCCATTCAAATTTCCATTAATTGTGGCTAACACCTGAGAGCTATATATAGCTCATTCCTCAACCTGAAAATGAAGAACAACATAGCAAATACTCATCTGATTTCTTGTTGAAGTGCTTTCTCCAAGAAAATCACACCCAAAAGCTTGACATATATCCTGAAAGTGTATCGCCTGCAACCTGAAGCACACTTCCCTAAAGTAGGGGCGATAGAAACTTTAAGATTAAGTTCCTGCTTACTGTCCTAAAGCTCGCCTACGTACTGGATCCCAACCTTCCATCAATTCCAAAAGATCCTCCTGCTCCACAGCAGCCCGTTGATTTAGATCCACTAACCATTAGAACAGGTGGTGTTCCTCCTACCAACCCCACTATAGCAGGTGGTGCTACTCCAGCTAACCCTACTACAGCAAGCACTGCTCCTCTTGCCAATTCCACAACAACAGGTCTGTCCAGGAATGCCTTGCAGATCCACCAGGAGAGAGTGGAGACTCTTCAGCAATAAAGGAAGAAAAGAGCAGAAGATGAAGAGCTGGCACATGGGCACATCCTCAACACGTTGTCAGACAGGTTGTATGATCTATACACCAACGTGAAGTCGCCTAGAGAACTATGGGAGGCCCTGGAATATAAATATAAGGCTAAGGAGGAAGGTACAAATAAGTACTTGGTGTCTAAATATCTTGATTTTAAAATGGTTGATAATAAACCAATTTTGGAGTAAGTGCATGAGCTCCAGGTAATTGTCAACAAGTTACGGATGGGGAAAATTGTCCTGCCTGAAACCTGCCAGGTAGGAGCGATAATTGCAAACTCTCTCATGTCTGGAAAGATTATGCAAATAGATTGATGCATAAATCTGAGGATTTGTCCTTGGAACAAATTCAGAAACATCTGCGTATTGAAGAGGAGGCTTGGAAACGTGATGAAATGTATTTGGTTTAAAAGACAATCTAACGTACACCACGTTGAGGCTGAGAATTCTAAAGCCTTTGGTGTTAAAAAGAATTCTGGGCAATTTAAGAAATTCGGGCAAAGGGTCTGCTTGGAATGAAATGTATTATATTTCTATTAACAATATGAATCATGATTCTATTTACGTGTTTTTCTTCAATTTCTTTATAGCATAGTCGATTATGACATGTTAGTGCAAAGAACTTTAAAATATGCATGCAATGGGACTAATTGATATTAGTAAAAAAGAACTTGATAAATGTGAATAAAGGTATTTTATTACTTTTATTGATGATGCTGGCCGTTTTCTATACTTGTTCATTTGTAAGTATAAATCAGAAGTAGAAACTCAACTTGAGAAGAAGATTGAGGTTCTACGTTCTGATTGAGGAATGAAACATTGTTTGACTGCTATTAATACACTTTGTGAAGAAAGTGGTATCATACATCAAACAATTATCGGATATACACCCCAGCATAATGGTGTAGCAGAAAGGAAATATCGTACCTTTCTGGAGATATGGTAACTTGCATGCTGAACCTTGCAAACCTACCTGATAACTTGTGGGGAGAAGTGCTCCTGTCTGCCTGCCACGTTCTGAATAGGACCCCTAGCTCTGTTGTGAAGACTAGTCCCTATGAACTGTGGAAAGGCAGAAAATCCAACTTGAGCTATTTCAAAGTGTGGGGTTGCGTGGCTTACTTTTGGGTTTCTAATCCCAAACGAACAAGGTTAGGGGCCAGAGCTATTAAAAGTGTATTCGTTGGATATACTCTTAATAGTAAGGCCTATGGACTTCTTGATTTGAAGTCTAATGTGATAACTGAGTCTATGGATATTAAGTTCTTCGAAAATACATTTTCAAAAGACGCTAAAAATGAATCATTGCCACCACAAATTGATCCTAGAGGTCCTATGGTTTTGGAAAATAACATTCTTGTACAACCACCTGAGCTTAGACACGTCGTGGAAACTAACATTCCTGCACAACCACCTGAGTTAAGGCAGGTTGTGGAAAGTGACATTCCTGCTCAACCACCTAAGCCTAGAAAGAGTACTAGAGCAAGAAAAGAAAAAAAAGCTTGGACAAAGACTTTATCTCTTCCAAAAATGAAATGTGTAAGTTATTCTTGTATTATTTTTTTTTATGGGATCCTTGTATTATTTGAAACAAGCACCAAAACGCTATCTTGAGTTTTGGATTCATGTGTAACAGTGCTGACAGGTGCATTTACTCCCAACATACAACTGACTATATGGTGATAGTCTGCTTATATGACGATGATATGTTGATCATCGGTACGAACATGATTGGAGTAAATGAGACTAAATACCATAGTGTTGGAACGGATACTCGAATTTGAATTCAAAATCTAGTTTAAGAGATAACAAATTCAGAAGTTGTTGGATTTTCACTTTTGTCGGTGGGGCTGTTTCTTGGGCAAGCAAGAAACAGACAATAATCTCTCACTCTACCATGGAATCTGAGTTCATAGCTTTAACACAAGCTGGACAGAAGGCTGATTAGATTAGAAATATGTTGTTAGACATAGATCATTGGCTAAGTCCAATGCCTCCAATTTCGTTGTATTGTGATAGGGAAACAACACTTACGAAGGCATATAGTGGTACCTATAATGGTAAGTCTAGACATATTAGTCTTAGATATGCATTTGTGAGATAATTAATACAAGATGGTATTATAACAATTGTCTACGTGAGGTCAAATAAGAATTTGGCTGATGCGTTTGCTAAGCCTCTGACGAGAGACTTAGTAGCTTTAACTACTAGAGATATAGGACTTAAACCACCTGAACCAAAAGTAATGGTAACCCTTCCTATAATCTAGGTTAACCCTGATTATAGGTTCAAAGGGAAAAACAAGTCACGATTTTGGTTAGAGCTATCAAGTGGTCTCATATGTAGTAGAAGATAGCTCAGTGAGTTGCAATGTGATAAGGTTGAGCTTTGCTCTTAACAAAATGTTGCACTTTTGCAACAAGTGCTTGAGAAACATTTTGCCTGTATGAACTAGAAGTGAAGCCGCTTCTTATAGAGATTGTGGTTTACTCACTTAGAGGTTTTTGAAACAGGATATAGCGTATGACTTAATAAGCGCCAAGCAGTGGAGTACTTGCTATATAAGAAAGAACTCGTGTGTGCGATAACTCCGATTGCATCATAAAGGAGTCGAGGTTCAATCTATGGACACCATCAACTTCGATACAGTCTTGTGTTATTTACACTAAGAGAAGGTTCAATGTTTGTCACACCTTCCTTTAGACACGTGATCTTTGACAAAACTTTTCAGTGACTTGTTTGGCAAAAGAGTAGTTTCCAAACAAGTGGAGGATTGTTGGAAATATGCCTTAGCTTAATTCTCAATTACTTGGTGTAGAATTATTGGGAACAACAAAGGCATATGAATAGGTGTTTAGAAAACTAATCTTGTCCGACATTGGATTTATAACATAGTATGGTCAGCTATATAAGCCAAGATAGTAAGAATGTTATTAAATCATTAAATGTGAGAATAGACTGATGGCCTCGCACGTACGCACGCAGGTGTTGGTGCAGGTGCTGATGTTGGTCCTGGTCTTGGGCCGTAAGCCGGGCTCGAGGTGAATATGGCATTTGATGGTGTGAGGAGCCTCGCCTCCGAGCCTAGAACCTTTCCTTTTAGGTCATGGTTAGTCCAAATTCAGACCAAATGAGCCAAGATAGAAATGTCCAGATAGTTATGTACCTGACACAAATGTCAGGTACGTTGGAAGGATGTAACTGCCAAATAGTGGGCATTAATGGGGTATAAATTCAGGTCATTAACACCTGAATTTTGACCCATTCAAATTCCCATTAATTGTGGCTAACACCTGAAAGCTATATATAGCTCATTCCGCAACCTAAAAATGAAGAACAACATAGCAAATACTCATCCGATTTCTTGATGAAATGCTTTTTCTAAGAAAATCACACCCAAAAACTTGACATATATCCTGGAAGTGTATCGTCTGCAACCTAAAGCACACTTCCCTGAAGTAGGGGCGATAGAAACTTTAAGGACAGGATTACCCGTGTCTAGCTGCTTGATTTCATACGTACATGCTGACTCCATACCAGATTTCTCAACAGCTTGAGCCTTAGCTCTTAAGCCATTTTCATCCTTCAAGAACGATTTCCTCCTTTGAGCTGTCGAACTTCACTTAGCATTTGTACATCCTTACAGACATGAGATCTATAACCGTTATCAAGTACCCAAGAGTTAGACTTGATAGAAAGATTTAATTCAATGAGAAATATACTTTTCTTTAGAGTATCCTTGTACTGTTGAAAGATTCTTCTCCAATACCCCGATTTGCCACGATTAAAGCAAGCGTCCCCTTTCTAATTATATTTTTTCTTTTGGGCTTTTTCCCTTCTTCACCCCTCTATCGGGATTAAGATGGTTTCTTCTTCTTTTAGGCTTTCTTGACCTTGCCTTTAGATGGCTTAGAAGAAGATGGAGCCGCGACCATTAAGGCCTTGTTGTCATTCTTAATTATGTTTTCAGTAATCACGACTTGACTAATCAGCTCAGCTATACTAGCTTTCGTGTGATTCATATTAAAATTTAGCACGAAGTGGTTAAATGATGGTAGGAGCGATGCTAGCAACAAATCCACTAAATGCTCTTCTCTTAATGACATGTCCATGGAGGTAAGTTTCTTAGTAAAACTAAAAAACTCGACCCCATACTCGTGTTATACCTTCCCTCTTTCTTAGATAGAACAATTTTTTTGATGTCTTATACCTCATAACACATTCATAAGGGCAGTAAAGTTGCTCTAAGTGGTCGTAAATCTCCTAAGGTTGTTTCATTAATTCATGTTATCTTTGCATATCTGGAGACATGTTAGTAAGCATGAGATAACAGGATTAGAGATTATCATCTTTCCACTTTTGGATCAAATCCCGCTCAATCTGGGTCGGAGCCTCTCCTTTCAGAGCAGGCTCCATCTCGTAGAGAACACAAGTCCTCTTTTCGGGATCTAAATGATATTTTAAATTCTTCAGCCAATTATAATAATTGGGACTAGTCAATTTGTTTGACTTGAGAATCGATACTGAGGGTGTTTGGTTGTCATTTCAAAATACGGAGAGAATCACAGAGTTTACGATTTAAATGAAAAATAGAGAACTGGTGAGCATGTTGAATAATAAAGATATATATGAGATTAGATCTTTAATATATGTTTCTCCCACTGTTTTTAGAAGATCTTTAATTCCCAAAAGGATCTTAGAGGAATTTTTTTTTCAATGGGTATTGAGCAGATCCCAGTACTTCATCTCGTGTGATGCCCCAACTTTCCGAACGTACAGGTATAACATATATGCACATTTAAATTAATTAAATATGAATTAATGTGACTATTTGATGTTATGTGACAATTTTATATTTATGAAATAATTATGATGATTTATTTGTTGGGAATTCATGAATAAGTTTGCCTTTATGACTGTGAATGCGTACTGTTGGTATCCGATTTCAATTTCGAATTTTGTGAAACTTGGTATGCTTGAGATATATGTGTTATCAACATATCTATATGATTATTTCATATTTTTGGACTTGTTTGTTGGGGTTTCAGATTTGTTTTGCTTGAACGGGACAAAAAGTAGGATAAAGAGCATTTAGCGCACCTTGACTTCTGGGTTGCGTAACTTGAGCTCGAAAATTCAAATTCAAATTCCGTCATGACTATTGGACTCGACGCGAAGATTCAAAACCAATGGAATAAGTCTTATATTTTTCTAAACTCGTTTGAACCTCCGAGATTCAACTGAAAAAAGTCCTACCCGCCTATAATGCCACCCTTAGCCATTGTTGGCATAACTAACCCATTTCTTAACAAAACCACGCCAAACTTGGACCCACATGACTCTCACTTAACCCCCTACAAGATTTCATCCTTACCATACCATTTAATACTGCAAAAATGAAGGAATAGCAGCAACAAACCGTGACCAAGAAGAAGGGAAAAAAGGAATTATTCACTCTCTTTGATTTCAAGCTCATACTACCTCTATTTCTTCCCCAACTTGAAAGGTAAGAACATGATTGAATTCTCCATATCCTTGTGGTTATTTCATGCTTTAGTTGGTTGATTTTCATCCATGATTGAATATGATATGAAGATTGGTATGAATATTTACGGCTTTGATTAAACTCTTGAATCTATGGAATTCTTTGAGTTATTTGATGATTTGAAGCTTGAATATTGATCTCTTGAGCATGGTTATTGAATTTATGAACTTAAAACACTTGGTAGTTGAGGTACTAATGAGATACCGTTAATGGAACTCGTTTTTTTTTTTTAGTTCAAGAAGCATGAACATTGAACCATTTCTTTCCTTCTCTTGCTTGGTTGATATGAGTGATTGTGTGATGACTTTGTTGCTTTGTTCTTGTTCATTTTTGTGCCTTGTATGTTATCAAGTTGTTGCTTTCATGGTTGCCAAGAAACAGGAGAGACAGAGATAGCTTGATTGTTGCATTATGTTGTTGAAGAAGAAGAGTTCTGCACGGGGTGACCCCCGTCACCCCATTTGTACTGCGGCGGGAGGGGGGGTTGACACGCGTTACCCCCCATTCATTTTGAGAAGTGAGGATACCGCCTCCAGTGATGGGTGTCACCATTTTTACACTGCAAGATAGTGACCCCCGTCACCAAGCAAGGGAAGAATGCCATTGGATCTCTTCACGGGCATTACCACTTTTCTTCTTGAGGGGAGAAACCCCCGTTACTCCCCATGTTTGCACGTTTGACCTTGTGTGTTTTATATGATTTAATCTTGTTTCTTTTATGTATTAAATAATGTTAATAACTTGTATTACGATTTATTGTGAATGTGTTATATGATTGATCTTGAATTATTTGGTATGAATGCATGTTATTACTTGGTTAATCGATGACGCATGACATGAATTGAGTTGATCGAATTGTTTGGATACTTGGGAATGAATGAACATGATTCTTTCGTGTATTGAATGATTGGCTTGGTTACGTGTTTAAAGGGCATTAATTGTTCACATGAACATCTCCTTGACATATTATTATTTCTCATGCATCTCATAAACATGTCTCCAAATCATAGATGCTAGTAGGATTCGATTGTTTCACAACATCCACATACCAATGGAATCGGTTATAAGACCCAACATCAGAACCATGGATTTTATGCAATGCTATCTTCTTCCCCATCTACGCAGTATGGTATGGAATTTCCACATTGTGCTCGTTCTAGATATAAAAAACTATATCTTTCAGTTTATATTTATGATTTTCCATGATATGAGCCTTCATTAGACCCACAACCCAATTTGAATCGGCATTGGGGTGTGATCTTTTATTCATAACCGTTTCCAAACCACAATCATGTCCAGGATCAACTTTCTTATAGCAAACTCACCATCTCTCCTACAGTAAGAGGCATATAACCTCTAGTTGCAGTTCTCATCCAGGCAAGTAGCTATAATCTTATCAGTATCGTTCTTCAAATATTTAAACTTACAATTCATAGCAATATGATAATTTTTTAAATAAACCCTGCAGTCATTAGTATCCTTGAAGGTCTGGTCAACACCATGGATGCAACGCCTCTTAGATTATTGTTGTGGTAGAATGAACGACTAAGGCTTGACTTTTCGATGTCATTCTCTGGTCATTCCTTTTCAATTAAAACACAAACCGAATGAACAACGCATCACAGACATATAACAACACAAGAAAAAGACAGAGCAAGTAAAATATAGGGACTACCTTCTCTGGAGATGAACTTGAAGGGGGCTGAATTGCTCTTAATTTTCCAATGTATTGTTTTGCTAGACCATGCACTAAGACCATACTCTCAACATCTTTGTCTTTCTTCAAACTAATTCATGATTCATCTTCCATATGGACAGCCTTGTACTGCACCACATATGCATCAGAGTCAAACTCGGGCCAGTAGTTCTCAATATCCGAAAAAACTTTTGCAAGTAAATCGCTCTCCCAAAGTTGAAAGACGTGATGTTTGCCTTTGAAAAATACGCTACACAATATCGAACCAGTCACCTAGCCAACGGAATCCATCATTTGTAAAGTGGGTTTTCCAGCTTTCACAACAAACAAGTTGCGTACTCTCCAGATATCGAATCAAAATAGCAAGAGAAAAAAATGGGGGATGCTACGATAGCGGTAGCGACAGACGCGACGACACAGTCGTTGGCAGGGGAAAAAGGCACAGTCAAGATTATGAGTGATGAAATATAGGTGATACTATCAATTTTAGATTAAAATATGGGGGCAAAATAGTTTTTTAGATGTTTGGTGGGTTTACAAAAAGTATGTTGTATATTGATGATTAAAAATAAAAATTTTCAAACTAGAAGATTTAGGAAAACTTTTGAACATAGTTGGTCCTCTTTAATAATTCTCCCTTAACAAAATTTTTGAATACTTTAATAAATTAAATTTCCTATGTGTGAGGGGGGGGGGGGGGATTTGGGGGACCTCTAATAAAATTTTAAGCCAGTCACAAATTTTTATTAATCCCACACATTAGGCTTGGCCCTTAGTTAATTAATTTAGGTGCACAACTTGAGCAAGGTTCGAGCGCACTAATATGAATATATATCTAATAATCTAACAAACTAAAAGGACACGATCTTTATATTTAGAAGGTCAAGGATCCTAAATATGATATTGCCAAAACCTCACGCTAAAATTATTGTTTAGTGGAGGTTTCGTGTAAATATACTAATACTAAGATATATCCCATACTATGCACGAAAAATTTAATAATATGAATTGACTACTAAAATAAAACTTTTTCTAGTGCTTAACAAAATTTCACTACTGTCTTTTAACGAAAAAAAAAAATCTAAATACGGGGTTAAAATTTTTATTTTTATTTTGTAAAAAAGAAGAAATAGTAAAGCTCATCATTAAAAATGGATTGTAGGTCAGTCAGAGCATATATAAAACCTAAATATCAATTGTAAAGTCAAAGAATAAAACTAAATATTAACACAAATAAAAAATATCTAAAATAATTACCTTTTAAAATTATAAACAACAAAGCTATGAAATATATTATAAAAATATAAATATACAATAAGAGAATTTAAAAAAATTTAAATCTAAATTCGAAGTGATATAAAGCTTGAAAACATAAGTAAATGAAGGCTCGAATTGTAAAATATATGTAAAATAAAACAAGAAAATAAAATACAGGGATAATTACACTCAACTCCCCTCAAATTTGACCTAATTACAATCTAATCCCTATTATTTGTATATTTATAATGTAGTCCCTAAACTTTACATTCCGTTTGAGGTACCTAACGTCCGTTAGGGTTTCATTAAGTTAGTCAGTTGTCCTTCGCAAATTCCAAAAAGTATAGGGATCGTTTTGTTAATAAAAAGAAACTTTAGAGATGTATTTGTAATAAATTCACAGACAATTTGAAAAGGATAACTGACCAACCTAACAAAACATTAACGGACGTCGGGGATCTCAAACGTAATGCAAAGTTTAGGAATTATATTGTAAATATACAAAGAATAGGGACTGGATTGTAATTAGGCCAAACCTGAGGATAGTTGAGCGTAATTTTCCCTAAAATATAAATAATCAGTTAAATAAATTGGAAAAGTGAAAAAACTATAGACATTAAATCAATAAAATTCAAATTCTGTAAATTTAAAAAATATATATATGAAAAGATAATAAATAATTTCAAATTAGATAAAAAATAATATAAAAAATTAGTAAAAGCATGTCAAAAGAGACCGAGATCCCACTTGCACTAATAATAAGGATTAATCACACTTAGCCCCATGATAAATGAGGTAGTTACTATTCGCCATAATTTTTATATTAAATTATATATACCATCCTTTAGATTAAAATTTAAAATACATAACGGGAAATAATGAAAAATATTAATGAGTTAAACAAAAGAGCATATCAATAACTAACTAGAACAAAAAAAGAAAAACTAATAATTAACAAAATAAAGTTTGTTTTTCTATGCATAGTGCATGTTCTACAATTTTTATTCTATATAACTTTTTATTATTTAATTATCATTATTATTACTTTTATGTATTAATAACTATACTTATATACCAATAAAATTTAAATTAACTATATTTATATTTTAAAAGAGAAATTTTAATACAATTATTCTTTCTCTTTTTTAATCACGTGTTACATAGTTCCTACAAAATTTATTGAAATACTTGTAAGAATCGTGCAACACACGGGGATAATTCTAGTAATAAACAAAAAGGCAAACCTCTAAAGCACGGACACGCCTGAAAAATGGCCCGTGCAGTGTTCGATACGTGTCGGACACGGGACGGCTCCGATAAGTGTCAGACACAACTGATGGAGTGTCCAAAAAAAATAAGAAAAAAAAATTGGGCCACGATGTCAGACAGGTGAAGTGTCCGACACGGGGGGCAATTTTTACGCATTTTTTAATATTTTTTGAATTTTTTGGAGAGAAAATTGAAATAACAAAACCTATTTGAGTTTTTAATATTACATATTTTTATAAATATTTTATGTTACGTAGATTATACTTATAAAATATTTTTATTT